>JAULCD010330581.1:0-15639 GCA_032361085.1 Calliostoma canaliculatum | reverse complement strand
TTTGCAATAGCAAAAAATAGAAGTTTCATGAAACTTTATGAAATCCAAGATGGCGGCTAATATAAGCATTTTTCTATGAAACAAGTAACATGAAAATTGTAGCGAATGTCATGCTCTGTATATCTGCAAAGATTTGTGAGGCTATGTAGGATAGTATTTGTGCAGTGACAAAACGTTGAAAATTCACAGCAAAAGGGTGTTTCAGGTCAAAGGTCAAACTGACCGGAAGTCACGTGACTTACATAAAATGTAGATATCAAATTTGGTTCTTTATACCTAGTAATTAGTTTTCATATTAGTTGCACTCAGTTGTTTCTGTAACTTTAGTCAGAAGAGACTTGTAAAATCGTGAATTTCCATAAACTGTGCACAAAATCTTTAAAAAACTTAAAAATCAACATGTAACATAAAAATTGTAGTGCATGTCATGCTCTATCATTTTCGCATAGTTTAGTAACTTTATGTTAATTAGTTACTTTTGCAATAGCGAAAAGGTAGTGTTTGACGAAAACCTTAAAATCCAAGATGGCCGCCAAGATAAGCATTTTTCAAAAATACATATAACATGAAAATTATAGCTCTTGTTATGCTTTATAAACGTTTTGAGTGCCAGAAGTTTATGTGTAATAGTGTTTGTGCAGCAACAAAAAGTTGAAATTTAACGAAAAAGGGATTTTTAAGGTCAAAGGTCAAATTGACCGGAAGTCACGTGACCTACCAGAAAATCAATAGAAAACTTTTGTTCTACTCAACCTAGCGATCATTTTTCATATTAGCAGCATTCCTATTCAACTGTAACTTTAGGAGGAGAAGAATTCTAAACATGCGTTTTTAAAAAATCTGAAGAATTTAAAATTCCCTTTTTTAAACTGTCCTAACTTATTTTCTAATTATGGGATAGCTTAGCGGTAAAGTATAGGTTTCTGGAAATTGAAAACACTTAAAAACGGTTTAAACAGTTTTCAAATCGCACAATTAGTTTTGGAGTTATCGCCCTTGACTCAAATTTTTTGAAGAGTTATTGCTCTTGATTTAGAAGACCTAGGGGGCCGTAACTTTTTGTGAATGATCATTAGGCCAATGTCTGTCCATGTTTTAACTTTGGGGTTAATAGGCCTAGTAAAATATGCGAAACAGGCATTTTAAATCTGAACAAAGATTCCCGTGAAAAAAATGTTTAACATGAAAGTTGTAGCGCATGTTGTGCTGTATCCACCTGCATCAATTTTGATAGTCTATGTAAAATAGTTTTTAGCCGTAGACGGACACTTCCGGTCAAAGGTCAAATTAACCGGAAGTGAATCGACTTATCCAAAATGTAGCAAGATAACATTTTTTTAATTACCCTTTTGATCATTTTAATATAAAATTTATGAATTTCCACTAGTAACTTAATGAGAAGATGATTTGCAAAGTCGGGCTTCATAAAATCTAATTATTTTTAAGTCACTTTATTTAAACGGCCGTAACTTCTTGTTGAGCATACCGCTTAGCTTAGCGTTGGTAACAAACTTGTCTTAAATTTGAACAAGCTTTAAAATGGTTCAAGCAGATTGAAAATAGGATAGTAAGTTTCCGAGTTACGGCACTTGACCTAGTTTCTTTGAAGAGTTATGGCCCTTGCCCTTGAAGACTTAGAGGGCTGTATTTTGGCGCACACCATCACCAGACCTTCACCTGTCTGTGACAAGAGTTTGGCACACATCGACTCACAGGAACATGACAAACTAGAGAGGGCAAATAAAACAAAAAAATTAAAAATAATAATCTTGATAATTACAGTAGGGCTTTGCGCCATAAAGCGCAAAGCCCTAATAATAGTAAAAGCAACGTTTGGGTTCCAAGTTCACGTTCCTTACCAAGCAGAATTTGTTTTCAAATGACAGCTGTTCAAATAACACATATGATATTTATTATTTTGAGACTGTTTTACATTTTGCATCAACAAATTTTCTAAATCTAATTTACACATACAAAAAACTTGACTAATTGCATTAGTGTTATATTTTGCACCAAAAAGTTTACATGTACGGCAATTACCTCTACTTCTATCGCTCCCATCTACCTCTACCTTCTACAATCCTCATTCTACAATCGACCTATACCATCTACTATTTACTATCTACCATTTACCATCTACCTCTACCATCTACTATTTACCATCTACTAATTACCATCTACCTCTATTATTTACCATTTACCATTTATCAACCATGTACCTCTACAATCTACCATCTACCTCTACCTTCTACCATCTACCTTCTACCATTAGCATTACAGCAAGAAGTGGAAAACTTGAAAACATATAGTGTATCGAACTTTAACGATTTTTTTGCGATTTAACTGTTGATAATTTCAAATAACACTTTGAATAAAAGATGTTGGCAATACTATGGGCTTTCCAATGGTAATGTTTTTACAAATTTTGCAAATTATGTAGAACTTGTACATGAATTAAATGAATATATTTAACAATAATAATATTTATAACTTAAACAATAAGAACAAAAACAGCTGATTTTTAAAATAATTGTTTTTTTCACGTTTGTAGGCATACAGACCGGAAGTCACGTGACTTAAATGACATTTGATGATTGACGGTTGATATACATTTACTGCAGATTAGTAAAACTTGAATAAGTTACATTTTGACTAGTAAATTTACCTTTTAGAGGTTTTCAAACAAATGTAAACAATGAAAAACAGTGAACATTTGAACACAATTTTTTAAAACTTAAAAACCAAGATGGCGGCTACACTAAGCATTTCAGAGGAAAAAGTGTAACATGGAACGTGTAGCTGATGTTATGATCTATCTAGATATTAATTTTCGAAAGGTTATGTAGTTTGTGTGCAATAAGGAAAAGTTGAATTTAGCCGCAAAAAAGTCGAGTAGGTCAAAAGTCAATTTAACCGCAAGTCACATGACCTACATAACCGGCAGTAGGTAACGATTTATTTACATACCCTGACAATCATATTGATACCAATGTCATCTATTTTCATCAGTAACTTTAGGAAAAGATAGAGTTTAAAATCAGAGGTAATAAAAAGGTAAAATTTGGAGGTTAAACTTTTTTTAACCATACCGCTTATCTTAGGTGTGAATGTAAAAGTTTCTGGAAATTGAATAAGCTTGAAAATAGTTCAAACAAATTTTAAATCGGTTGAGTAGTTTCTGAGTTACATCAATTTGGTCGAATTTTTAGTTATCGGCCTTGATTTTTAAGAGGTAGAGGTGCAAAAAATAATTAGGCCACTAAGTTAGGTAGAGGGTGGAATGTTTATCCAATACAAAAGACGTAACACAGTCGTTCACAGCGGCCTTTACTACACAAACTAAAAACCACATGTACAGACGCGATGCTTGTGTGTGTGTGCTCACGACCTGCACGTGCAAGGTATCTGTATGAACCAACGGGTTTATTACCGTACTGATTACAAAAAGCGTATACTGAATGCGACATATCATTACATCTTCCTTTTTTGAAAGAAATGGATACAAGTCAACAAAGGTAACACTTCAAAACAGTCCACACAGTTTTTTACACTCACTAAACACCAAATTTCTGAGGTGGTTTTGATATGCGACCAGATCTGGTCACCACTTGCGGCATCGATAACGTAGGAGTTTCACGAGGTGATGTAGACACAGACAGAGCAGCTGCCTCAGCAACATCAGGAACACAACAGGGTGTTTGGAGAATATCTTGACAATTTCTGCGAAAATTCGACACCGGTGTCTGTTCGAACCCAGTATGATCGAGGTGCAACTTTCTTGAGCAGAGCACCTCTGGTGGACCAGTCCTGACGACTTTCGTTACGCAGTGCAACATGAGCACCACTTCGCAACTTTGGCAACAACTTTGCAGTTCAATCATAATAAAACTTTTGTGTTTCTGGTTGTGTTTGTGTGCAATAATCTTACTTGATCCACGAACACTTAAGAGTTTTTCATGAACAGGTAAGTTAGCACGAAGTCTTCTACCCATCAAGATTTGTGCTGGTGACTGACCACTATCCAATGAACTTGTACGATACGCAAGCAACTCCATGTGTGGATCTGCATTCTTTCGCTGTATCTTCTTTACAATTTGAACTGGTTTTTTTAAAAAGGCCATTTGACTGTGGTATTGGGACTGGATGTGTGATGTACAAAATCCCAATCCTAAATGTCCAGCATGGATCTTCTCTAGCATCAATTGCCTTAAGGATTTAGGATCTCTATCCTGTTAATTTTAAAGATAACATCCTTAACAACGTTTAGTCCAATACTCACAAATCTCTGGAGAACATAAAGATTTCTATTCTGGCCACTGAAAATCTACATTTTTATACAACAAATTTCTTAAAGGTTGTGATTTTTCTGACAGGTTAGGCACACATTTACCACGGTAGTTTACCATACCCAAGAACCTTTGGATGTCTTTCTTAGATTTCGGTTTCTTCATAGACTGGATAGCTTTTACTTTCCTGCTATTTGGTTTGACTCCATCACAGCCGATGACATCTCCTTAAAGATAAGCTCTGTAACTTGAAAACAGTTCAATTTTGCAATTTCTAGGACCTGCGAAAGACCTTTATCATGTTCCTAAGGAGTACAACCCGACACTATGATATCATCCATGGACGTATCAACCCTATCAATACCATCAATACCATCAAAAAGAGCATGAATAGTTTTGTGATAAACTTCTGGTGCCGATGATATCCCAAATGGTAATCTCAAAAATCTGTAACGGCCAAAGGATGTGATGAACATGCACAGTTTTGAACTAGCATCATCCAACTTTAATTGCCAAAACCCAGAAGATGCGTCTAACTTCGTGAAGTACTTTGCATTTAAAAACTTTGACATGATTTCATCTCTTGTCGGAAGTATAAAGTGCTCTCTTTTAATAGATCCATTCAAGTATTTGGATCAAGGCATACGCGAAGCTGGGTTTTTTTCAACAATGACAAAAGGATTCACCCAGTCTGTGGCTTCATCAGCCTTATTAATAACATCAAGCTTCTCCATGCGATTCAGTTCATCCTTCAGTCTGTCATGCAAGGCAAAGGGAACACGGCGACATGCTTGAACAACAGGTGGAACGTTTGGGTCGACCTTGATGTGATGTTCACCAGGTAGACAACCTAGCCCCTAAAAAAACATCTGCATATTTCTGGAAAATCAGATCTGTATAAGAATGCACTTTAGAGTCAACAGCTAGAACACGTTTAACGAGATTGAGATCCTGACATGCCTGTAAGCCAAGAATTGATTGAAGATCACTTGAGGTCACAACAAATGTTAGTTTGATTTCAATGTTTTTATGATGTTGTGCATTGACCAAGAACCGGAATATTCACATTAGAATATCCTGTCCGTTTAGTTTTCGAAGGGTAGAGCTTTGGCCTATCAACGAGCTTATCAAAGTCTTGTTTTGACTAAATATTAGCTTGTGCACATGTGTCCAGTTTCAAGGGAAGTTCAGTATTGTTGACGGATATGGGAACAACCCAATCTTTGGAGGAGGCATGTAAGTGAAATGAAACTGGTTTTTGTTCTCGTTTTACCGAATAAATGGGTGCCACAGTTTCATTAGAATGAAGTTCCTGAACTTGAACTTTACTGGCTTCTGCTGCCCTACACATACTCAGAGCCTTCTCCAGTGACAAATCATGTTCTCAAGTCTTTCTCTTAAGGAATCTATCAAATGTCCACAGATTATTCTGTCTCTGATTAGTGAATCCATCAATAACCCAAATTCGTATGTCTTAGCTCTGTTTTAAAGTTCTGTAACGTATAGTTCAATTTTCTCTCCCTCTTTTTGACAACACGTGAAAAACATGTGTCGTTCAAACGTTATGGTTTTTTTTTGGATTACAATACGACTCAAATTTGTCCAAAATAGGTTGCACTTCATAGCATTCTGCTCGTCCTCAAAAGTGAAGATATTGTATATTTCCAATGCATCCTCCCCTATCGTAGAAAGCAAATTGGAAGATTTTACCTTGTCACCTTTCCTGTCTTTGTCAATGACCGTCAAAAACAATGAAAACCTCTGCTTGAATTTCCTCCAGTTTTCAGCCAAATTTCCACTTAGTATAAGTGGAAGGATGGAGTTAATTTGTCCATCTTCTGCGAGAGCGACAACCACTCCTGACACTATGTAATGTTTATCCAAGACAAAAAAAGTAACACAGTCGTTCACAGCGGCCTTTACTACACAAACTTAAAATCACATGTACAGACGCTATGCGTGTGTGTGTGTGCTCACAACCTGCACGTACAGGTACCCGTATGAGCCAACGGGTGTATTACGATACTGATTACAAAATGCGTATACTGAATGCGACATATCATTACAGAGGTTAACATGGTATCAAATGTTAAGGTTAAAGGGTAGAATGGTTTAACCTGTAACCCTAGAACAAAAAAACGGCGGAATACTACTACTACTACTACTACTAATAATAATAATCTTATCAATAACAATAAAGTTCGAAGTGAACATGGAACCCTAATAATAATAATAATATATTAGCATCTTAATTATCGTCTTCATTATCCAAACAATATTGAAAATAAAGTTAGACGACAAAAAGAAAGCTAAAACGTAATTAATGTTATTTTTATTTTTACGTCACAGGGAAGGCACAGATAAAAGGAAAAGGCGAGTAGGTTCAGTTCACAAATGTCAACACTTTTCTGAAATGTGTCTTTTTCAAAGATCGTCAAAAGTAAATTTGAGGAGTGAACTATTTACCATATTAAAATTAATGGCAACTTGAAACTAAACAAATAAAAGTTTCTTTACTCACTCTGACAAACTTGTAAAATTGCAAGGTTTTCCGTTTTCCCATCTGTATCCAAACTTGACAGGTGCCCCATCTGCGACTGTAGTCCTTAAGCCTTGTTTAAGGAACACATTTTAAATTCTACGTTAGGATGAAATTTCAGTACCACGCCGTACACTGAACGAATGAATTTGGCTTACAATTAACCAAAATCTTTGTAAACCATCTGCAGTCCATGACTAATTGTTAACACGGTTTACAACGATGTTGGCATTTGTAGACCAAACACACCGGCCCAGTGTGTCTTAATACATTGGAGCAACAAGATCATAACTGTATGAGGTATTTGTAATAAGAAGGGGGCTAGTTCCAGAAAGTTATCCAAGCTCAGATCGATCTTCATCAGTACATTGTCATGCCGTTGAACACTTCCATTGAAACAAACACCAAAGGTAATAAGGACAGAGCAATGTCTTGTTTCACAAAGTTCTCGTGAAGCTAAGATACCTTAACGTTCATCTCAACGCTCTAGTCACGAGAGCCTTAATATGAAAGTTACGATGTCTTAGCCTAACAATAGCTTTGTGGAACAGGGCCCACCCCACAATACTACAGTATCACAACCTGGTTAAAGCGCCCTTAAATTTCTCAAATACTCCACACGTACATAGACTTTCCAATGTCTCATTGACAATGTGTTTGTAAGTTAAATTGTGTGCACTTTGAGAAGTTGTGTTTTAGAAATGAAACACAAAAAACCCACACTTTTTTATGTCAACTCCTTGTGACACACAACGTTTAAAAGTCTTGCAAGGAGTAAGCATTTAGTCCAAAACGTTGTGTTTCACACTTAACCCTTAAAGGGCTAAGTTGATTCCAGCGAGTCTGAAAACTGTGACCACCTTGTGGTGCTCAAAACTTGTCCTGTGATAATTTGTTTAAAAGGGCTCCTGTTTTGAACAATTTATCGCAGGAAAGGTTTTCAACGGACTGTTTCAGTTGGAATTTAAAAAAAAATGAGCAAATGTTGTGCTCAGTACTTTAAAGGTTGAAGAAGATAACACCAAAAGTGTCTCTGTATTGCATGCAATTATTTTTCACTACTATCAAGACGTTCAGTAATGACAATCAACACTTCAAACATAGATACCTAAATACATAAAATCTAAAGATTTCATGTAGACAAATGTTCTCATCAACCAGGTCTCCAAATCGGTGTTTGTAACAGCGACGACAGTTCCGTCCAGTTTTCTGCAATTCTCTTTGCACCCTAACCACGAGTCGTCCGTTGTCTCTGCAAGGTAGCACAAGTCATCATAGTAGTGCCATCCTAGGTCACAGGCAGCTGGAAATACACAATTCAACAAGCTAAAAAATAGCAAACTAAATACACTAAATACACTTCCTGCCAATAACACACGCTACAGTGCATGTAAACTACATACGCTCCCTGCCAATAATACACGCATGTAGTGCATGCAAACTAAATATATTCCCGCTAATAAAACACGCATACACTTCCTGTCAATAACACACGTCTAAAGTACATGTAAACTAAATACACTCCCTGCCAATAACACACGCATATAGTAAATGTAAACAAAATACAATCCCTGCCAATAACACACGCATATAGTACATGTAAACTAAATACGCTCCCTGCCAAAAACACACGCATATAGTAAATGTAAAGAAAATACACTACCTGTCAATAACATACGCATACAGTGCATGTAAACTACATACACTCCCTGCCAATAATACACGCATATAGTGCATGTAAACTAAATACACTCCTTGCCAATAACACACGCATACAATACATGTAAACTTAATACACTTCCTGCCAATAACACACGGATATAGTATATGTAAACTAAATACGCTCCCTGCCAATAACACACGCGTATAGTAAATGTAAAGAAAATACACTCCCTGCCAATAACACACGCATACAGTACATGTAAACTAAATAAACTTCCTGCCAATAACCCACGCATATAGTACATGTAAACTAAATACAATCCATAATAATAACGCGTGCATACAGTGCATGTAAACTAAATACAATCCCTGCCAATAACACATGCACATAGTGCAAGTAAACGAAATACACTCCCTGCATATAACACACGTATATAGTGCATGTAAACGGAATACGCTTCCTGCCAATAACACACGCATATAGTACATGTAAACACGCAAAAAGTGCATGTAAACTAAATAAGTTCCCTGTCAATAACACATAGATACAACGCATACTAACTAAATATAATCCCTGTCAATAGCACACGCCTAAAGTGCATGTACACTAAGCACACCCCATGCCAATAACACACGCATATAATAAATGTAAACTAAATACATTCCCTGGCAATAACACAAGCATATATTATGCATGTAAATTAAGTACACTCCCAGACAATAACACGCGAATATAGTACATGTAAACTAAAAACACTACCTGTCAATAAAACACCCATATAATTATGGCATGTAAACTAATTACGCTCCCTGCCAATAACACACGCATATAGTGCATGTTTACCAAATACGCTCCCTGTCAAAAACACACGCATATAGTGCATGAAAACTAAATGCAATCCCTACTAATAACACGTACATACAGTGCACGTAAACTAATTACACTCCCTGCCAATAACACGCGCATATAGTGCAAGTAAACTAAATAAACTTCCTGCCAATAACACACGCATACAGTGCATGTAAATTAAATCCGCTCCTTGTCAATAACTTATGCAAATAGTGCATGTAAACTAAATACATTCCCTGCCAATAACACACGCATATAGTGCATGTAAACTAAATACGCTCCCTGCCAATAACACACGCACATAATGCGGGTAAACTAAATACGCTCCCTGTCAATAAAACTCGCATATAGTACATGTAAATTAAATCCACTCCTTGTCAATAACTTATGCATATAGTGCATGTAAACTAAATACTAACCCTGCTAATAACACACGCATACAGTGCATGTAAACTAAATACATTCCCTGCAAATAACACACGTATATAGTGCATGTAAACTAAATACACTCCCTGCCAATAGCACACGCACAAAATGCGTGAAAACTAAATACACTCCCTGTCAATAAAACATGCATACAGTACAGTAAACTAAATACAACCCCTGTCAATAACCCATGCATATAGTGCATGCAAACTAAATACTATCCCTGCCAATAACACACATATAGTCATGTAAACTAAATACATTCCCTGCCAATAACACACGCATATAGTGCATGTAAACTAAATACACTTCCTGCCAATAACACACGCACATAATGCGTTTAAACTAAATACACTCACTGTCAATAAAACACGCATATAGTACATGTGAATTAAGTCCACTCCCTGCCAATAACACACGCATACAGTACATTTAAACTAAATACAATCCCTGTCAATAACCCATGCATATAGTGCATGTAAACTAAATACTATCCCTGCTAATAACACACGCATATAGTGTATGTAAACTAAATACGATCCCCGCCAATAACACACATATATAGTGCTTTATACTAAATTCGCTTCCTGTCAATAACACATGTATACAGTGCATGTAAACTAAATACATTCCCTGCCAATAACACACGCATATAGTGCATGTAAACTAAAAACGCTCCCTGCCAATTACACGCATACAGCGCATGTAAATAAAAACTCTCCCTGCAAATAACACACGCATATTGTGCATGTAAGCTAAATACATTCCCTACCAATAACACACGCATATTGTGCATTTAAACTAAATACATTCCCTGCCAAAAACACACGCATGTAGTGCATGTAAACTAAATACGCTCCCCGCCAATAACACACGCATATAGTGCTTTATACTAAATTCACTTCCTGTCAATAACACATGTATACAGTGCATGTAAACTAAATACATTCCCTGCCAATAACACACGCATACAGCGCATGTAAGCTAAATACATTCCCTACCAATGACACACGCATATTGTGCATGTAAGCTAAATACGCTCCCTACCAATAACACACGCAAATTGTGCATGTAAGCTAAATACACTCCCTACCAATAACACACGCATATTGTGCATGTAAGCTAAATACATTCCCTACCAATAACACACGCATACAGCGCATGTAAGCTAAATGCACTCCCTACCAATAACACACGCATATTGTGCATTTAAACTAAATACATTCCCTGCCAAAACACACGCATATAATGCATGCAAACTAAATACACTACCTGTCAATAACAAACGCCTATAGTTAATGTAAACTAAATAAACATCCTGCCAAAGAATGACATGGACCCCATTTCCCAAGAACTACTGAAATATATAGTGTGGTAAAGATTGTCACCAGGTCATTGAGTTCGTTTTACAAATACAACATTGTTTTATAACCTCAGATCTTGTGTCATGTTTCACAAAGCTAGTGTGAGCTTAGAGCAATCTGTCAATGTTTCTTCATGACCATTTAACACTCTCTACTATTATTGATATATCTGCAAGTATATCTATAAGTTTTGTTTGACATATTCAACGGTTTTTTCGTGTTCTGCGCTTGAAACAAAACCCACCCCTTCTTAAAACAAAGTCCACGCTGTTTCCATGAAAACCGAATTAAATACAAAATACAAAATTACCCAAAACAGCAGAAGCCAGTGCTTAAGCACTTATTGATATATCTGCAAAATTTCGTTTAAAATATTAAACGGTTTTCGAGATAGCTAGGCTTTGGAAACGAATGCAACCCTTTTGAGACAAAGTCCACGCTGTTTCAATGAAAACCGAGGAAAAAATTATCACAATCCCTTCCCCCCTCCGTCCAAAACAAAATGCAGCAAAAGGCAATACTGTAGCATATATAGCCAACACAATTACAAACGACTACGTTGAATTTGGGCAGTATTTAGAGTCTAATAAACTATTGTATAATCAACATCACAACTTTTGATATAAAGAAATGTATTACCGCATTTTACAACACTATTACATAATACGTTATCAGAAATCATTGCAGTAACTCTGTATTTTTTGTATTTTCTGGGCCTTGTTCCTCATCGCATCTTAGTGTTAAGATTATTGTAAGCGATTTTTTTATAAACAAAAAAAGTCATATAGCGCCCTGGGTCCAAGTAAGATTGATGGGACTAACATATCCATATACTGACAATGTTGTTATTTCTCGCAATTATGAGTTTTATTTTTGCAAAAGTACTGTTATTGGGTTTACATATAAGAATTGACTGTGTACTACTTTAAGTCCATTAATATGTACGTCTTAACATTTTGCACTTCGCTTTTAGTGAACCGATAAATTGCATGATAATTTATGAAACAAAACAACGTTTCTAGATAGTTTCGCATATCGTTTTGAAGCATTCTTGATTGACAAAGGTACAAGGAGCCTAACTGTAGCGTCACCTCATACAACAATCGAAAAGTTGTTAATTCCTAAGTACCTTCAACTAACATAAAAAATGCAAATCAAATGTTATACCTGGGCAAAGTTGTCTGTTTAATTTGTCCATGCCTCTTGTAACATGCCTCATTGATGGAACAATAGTGTAGCCCCTCTCATCGCTGACCACTGACCGCAGCATATCCTCGGACACTCCACTGCCCACTCCAATAGCCATGACATGAATAAAGGTGTTTTTACACTTACAGGTCTCTTTTCTAATGGCATCTATTTTCGTATAGTCCAGATGGTCAGTAACGATCATCAGTACGTTTTCGGACAGCGTTCTCGCCTCCTGTTCATCCTGGAAGTAATCCTTGACCCTTTCTAAGATTGACACTAAGGATCTGCCTTTCACGTACAAAGCCATATTGGTATTTCTGACGAAATCAAGAAGAGGCTCAAAGAAGTTACTTCGAGGTGCACTGCGGATCCAGATTTTCATCGTAGTTGCGTATGAATTTTGAAACTTTTTCACAAATTCAATGAGCTGTGAAATCATCACCTTGTGATCTGTTTTAACATCGATAATAATGGCGTGATCTATTTCGGCATCGTAACATTTACTGTATCGTGGTAGCACCCGAGCTGAAAAAGGATAGAAAACAGAATTATGTGTCGAAACATTTATTTTAACATACATTGGTCTAAAGGTTTGGTTTTAAAATGCACCAACAAATTGTAAACTGTGCACTTTCTGAAGAAACACTTTTTATTTGAACACACATAGTTTCCAACAATGTGAACCGAAGCCATGAACCTCGCGATAAACACATATAAAAAAATGTCAAAAAAATGTATAGAAACTCTTCACCTTTTAACAATACATTACAAATGGTGAAAACAAACAACTTAAACTGGGCCATGTTCCTCAAAGTGATTTTAGTGTTAAGATGGTCGTAAGGAAATTTTGAAAAATCGGCTGAAATAGGATGGCACCTGTTCCAAAGTTTTTTTTGCGCTACGACAGCCGTAAGCCAATGTTATAGTTTAGCACTTACGACTAACGCCTAAGATTGCTAAAAGGAACGGGGCCCTGGACACTTTTTAAAGAAAGTAAATCAAGACCACATATTACAGCAATGATAGTACTTTTAACCAAAACCCACTTGCCCCTGACAATGACTTATTTTCACTCTTCCTAACACTGTATTGAATTTACAACTGTTAAACAAGATTCCTATTGAAAATTGCAGTTTTATTAAATTTTATATTAATAAAAAAATTACAAACGGAGGTTCTGTGTTCCTTGAGTCTTGTTTGGAGGGGTCTTAACGTCTCACCGTGACCACAGTCACATTCTATTTGGTAGATGCACCCTCTAGGGTTGGTGTTAGGGGCACTGTTGTATCTACCATTGGCACGAAGTAGAGTCTTAAGAGTCTATCAGTTCAGTACATCCACTACAGCTCAAACCATCACCCCCGAATTAAGCAAGCCATCATCACCACCCTCGCCCGACGTGCCAAAGCCCTATGCCATGCAGATGCCCTCAGCAGCGAAATCCAACACCTAAAGACCACCTTCGTTTCCCTCAACGGCTATCCCGCTAACTTTGTCTCTAAAACCATCTCTAAACTAAACCCACCCCTTCCCCCATCAGAGTCAACATCCCATATGAAGGCCCGACCAGCCACCACATCGCCCGCCTACTTAAGAACAAGGCCAGCATTGACACCACCTTCTTCAACAACAAGACTTTTAACTCTTTACGTGCGGAATTAATCTGAACTTGCGCCCGCTCATGGCGCATCCCGGACGGCTATGCATGCTGGTATGAGCCGGGCAAAATGGGGCGGCGCGACCCGATATTGGTGCCATGTTGGACTTAATATAATTTTTACTTATTTTACATTTTGAGAGTTCGGACTTAGAATAATTCTTGCTTTTTCGATAAAATAAAGTTGTTGTCTGGACATTGACATGACTAAAAACAGCTTATTGTTTGGACTTAAAATATTTTTGACTATGTCTGAACTTAGAATATTTTTTTCAAATTATGCGACTGTTTTTCAGTCTTTATCTCCAACTTGTGTCATTTGTAAAGTTGTAATTATTTTGTAGTTTGTCCAACTTTGTCTCTAATTCCAACTTATATTTTTCATTTATTTTCTTGGTGTTTGACATCCCCGGGCTAACCGGGCTTCGCCGGGCAATGTTTATGATTCCTATGGGGTCTTCTATACAAAATTCGGTGTCGCCCATAGAGGACAGGGTCCCAGGTATAAGGTGTCGCGCCGAGCGACGTCGATCGTCGTGCGAGAATCCGGGGATAAAATTTACAGTTTTTCGTAGAAGCCCGGGAATTTCAAAAGTTTCTTAAAAGTCCCGGATTCTTCTGACGTTAAAAACCTTTCATATAGTATTGTGGGAGTCATGTTTGTCCTTCGGTGCATTCATCCCCAACTGACACCCAGAGCTTTCATGCCGATGGTGTTGTGGGCGCACGTGTGCGCAAATTGGCACGTCGTCCACATCTCCTCGGCGAGAAAGTCAGAACCCCGGGAAATGTTTAGCCTTTTCAAAGGCTAGTTACGGCAATATTTGGGCACATGTTTGTGAGCTGGGCACAAGTTTTTTACATTTTAGGTTGATGTATGTAGTTTTGCCAAATCTAATAGATGTTTATGTGTGCAATTATTCTACCTGTTGACTCAAAGATATTTCACTCTCTGTGCAGGTAATGGTACTTTGAGGTAGGACCTTACACTGCGAGAATGGAAGCCGGCGAGGGCTACGTGGAAATATTCCAGAACGACCTTTCAGAAGGAGAGTTTACCGACTCCGACGACCCTGACTATGAGTTGAGTGAAAGCAGTGACGGGGGCGAGACGATCCTCTCCTTGATTCGACGGCAACAAGTGAAGATTTACAAGCACAACTAGATAGTACGGGGACTGAGGCAGACTTTTCTGGATTTGAAGAACGAGGTTATGTAGCCCTTCCACACAACTTTACTGACGCCGACTTCATGTGAAATTGGGTAGAAGGCGCCAGACGGCGGCAGTTACTGACCTTCACTGATACGAACCCCCAACCTCACCATTTCTTCAACCTTTTCTTTGACAATACACATTATGACACAATGGCAAGAGAAACCAATAAATACGTGGAGCAAATTTGGGCCAATGGTAACTTGAGACCAAATTCACGTTATCATAGGTGGAGTTCGACTAACAAATCAGAAATAAAAGTGTTCATTGCCTGGACTATTGGAATGGGTCTCGTCATGCAAAAGGACGCTAGGTCTTATTGATCTAATGAAGATGTGACAGCTACGCCGTTTTTTCCGGCAACAATGTCGAGGGACAGGTTTTGGCTTCTCATGAATTTCTTTCACCTGTCTAATAACCAAAGGGCAGCGCCAAGAGATCATGAGAGTTA
>JAULCD010329471.1:0-15643 GCA_032361085.1 Calliostoma canaliculatum | reverse complement strand
AAAAGTTAGGGTCGGCACCTATTAAGTAGGCACGGTCGGATAATCGGAACCACAACACTTTTTTTATTTGGCCTTAGCTGGTGGAGCAGGCCTCTGGGCATATGTTAAAATAATATGGAGATAACTTACTCGGATTAATAAAGATGCTTATATTCCTATCAGGAGCATAACTTACTAACTGATGTATTTTTTATGTTTCAGGCACTATTCGGTCATGTCAGAAATTTCTGATCAAGTACCACAAGCAACACCTTCCCGAGATGCTCAAACAGTGCAAAACTCCAGGTACTGTATTACCACTGTGGATGTTACATAACCATTTATTAAGACTCCCGGACCCCATTCCTCAAAGAAATTTTAGGCTAAGTTGAACGTAAAGTTGTTTCTTATCGTAGGCTTATGACTGCAGTAGCGCAGATATTGTTTTGGAACCGGTACCAATCTCTGCGCAATGACAGTCATTAGCCATTGTTATATTATAACACTTTCAATCAACTTTTGAGGAACGGGCCCTAGGTACTAAATTACCCCGTGGTTAGTACATAACCATTTATTAAAAGGCCAGGGGCCCGTTTCACAAAGATGTCATAACTTTACGAAGTCGTAAAGCATGTCACTGGTTAATGGATTTAGTTTACAAATGCAAAAAAATCATTGTAAACTTCACTTCCCAAAGAAAAACTTGAAAGGTGCACATTTCACAACGATTTTTTTACATTTGTAGACCAAATCCATTAACCCAGTGACATTCTTTACGACGTCGTAAAGTTATGACGTCTTTGTGAAACAGAGGCCAGGGATTCGTTCTTCAAAGCGATCTCAGACTAAGTTAATTGTAAGTGATAAAATATAACATTGGTTTATGTCTGTCATAGCGCAGAGACAGCTTTGGAACCGTGCCATATCGATTTTTGCACAGCGACAATTGTAAACCTATGATAAGAAATTGACTATCGTTTTAACACTACGATGGTTTTAAGGAACAGGGGAATGATTATGTAACTTTAGGATGGGATTTTTTCAAAGTTGTTTGGCAATGTTAAACATCTTGAAACATTCTTTTAAACAAAGACGTGTCATTTGATTAGACAGGTGTTTTTAGTGGCTGTTAACTGTCTTCAGGGTATGGATTAGAATATCCTGGAGATATTGTGACATGGATTATCCAGGATGCATTTTTAACAGCACATTCAGTTTGGATTTTGTACACTGAAATAAATACAAAATTGGATATTCAGGGATGAGAATTTTTCACAGAATGCCGCTGGTCATTATTATCCCCCCGGCATACAATGATATAGCTAACGGTACGTCTATCCGTCCGTCCGTAATCATTTCGTTTCCGGAGCAGAACTTGAATACCGTTCAATATTTTTCAACGAAACTTTGCAGATACATCACTCAGGTGCTGAAGTGGTGCCTTTTGCTATTTAGGGAATTTTGAAATTTTTATTTTTCTCGGTTTCCATGGAAACATTTTGGACTTTGTCAAAAAAGGGGTACATTTCTATTCCAGGGCAGAACTCAATAACTATTCAATATTTTTCAACCAAACTTTGCAGATACATCACTCAGGTGGGGGAAATGTCATCTTCTGATGACTCTTGTTTTATTTCACTGTCCCAGTTAGCAGTTGAAAACCTATTCTGTGGTGATTTATTTAAAAGAGCTCTCAACAAACAAATCACCACAGTATAGGTTCAACAATTTTATTTAGTCAAAGTTTAAGTCCAATTCATCACTTTAAATGTTAAATATTTAATGTTCCTAAAAATATTGTTCTGTGTTTATGAATACAATTTTTTAAATGTGTCTTCATACAGTAAAATGTTTTCAACTTAAAACAAAGGTTAAAAGTTATTTTCATCTTAATACAGTTCCTCCCGGTCGACCAGAAATCTCCGGATACACGGACGGACAGGTTGTACGGACAAACGACACACTGCAGCTTACATGCACATCAAGGGGAGGTTTCCCTATCGGCACAGTTGTGTGGTTCCGTAATGATGAGAAAGTTGACTACTCCTACGTGAGCGGCAGGGACAAGGCCGTGAATGAATACACCTTTACCGTCAACTCTTCCGACAACGACGCCATCTATAGGTGCGAAGTCTCCAACGTCGTCACAACGCAGCCGTTCAGTGCCCAGTACCGACTTCTCGTTCACTGTAAGTGGCGTTATTTGTTGATCTCTGTTTCACTCTTGGAGGCTGTTTAGATGAAATTAAAATATCGTTGGTTGTTGAGAAGCAATTTTAAAGACGCTGATGTGTACCTTTGATGTATATAGGTGGGGCAGGGTAGCGCAGTGGTTAGCGTGCTGAACTTAGATCCTGAGATCCATGGTTCAAATCCAACCGAGAGGGCTCGGTTTCATTTTTAGAGTTGGAAACTTTTCAACATGCAGTGAGGACAGAATGAAATGCTCCAACACAGTAACACTCTTGGTTCCCAGGTACCAGCCGAAGCTCTCATGTTTAACTGCATCACAAAACCACATTGGTGATACAGGCTTTCTCCTGCAATAAATTTGTCTCTGCTGTTCTAGTGAAAAAAATGGCTAACTTACTCAAATTATAACACCTGATTACCAAAATTCAGTAATCTTAAATACAGGTTCAGATGTCGCTTTAGTAGCTATTTTAAAAATTACATGTCCTTTTGTGACTTCCAAAACCAAACTAACTGCTACTACAAGTGTCTAGTAATGACGTCAATGAATGTCCGAGTGTGATATAATACAAACCAAGTATTACTTTAAAGACTGAAAAGAGTCGAGTTGTTGAGGTCTAACCACAGTGACTACCAAGTGTTTTGTCCTTGATTTCCGCGAAGTATGTGTGTTTAGGAAAACATTTTTACGTGAAAACAAGTTATCATCAGAATCATCATCATCATTACTGAATATGCACTTGAGCATTATTATTTAGTTTTAACTAAAGTTAGACACATTTTATATGTGTGTGTGTGTGTGTGTGTGTGTGTGTGTGTGTGTGTATATTATAAAAATCATCATCATTTTTGTTTAAAAGATTTTTTTCTTCTGTCATCAAATTTGAAAAAGATAAAAATAGGATTGCAGCAGTAGGAGTCATAAATGGGCACCCATTTTTGGGGGGCAAGGTCAGGTTATCGGAACCACAACACTTTTTTTATTTGGCATATTACAAACATTGTTCACAACTTCTTGATTGCTGATCAGCATCATCGTCATCATCATCATCGTCATTGTCATCGTCATCGTCGTCATCCATACAGCACTATATAAATGCATTACCATCATCGTCGTCATCCATACAGCACTATATAAATGCATTACTATCATCACTATTTCAGTTTCCCCGAGTCGAGTGACTGTGACGGGTGGAGACAGACCTGCAAAGGCCGGTCAAACAGTCAAGCTGGAGTGCGAATCGTCCAACAGCAACCCTGCTGCAGTGATCACGTGGTTCGCCAGGGGGACACAACTGGCCGAGTCCAATACAAGAGTCGAGCCGTCGTCAGACGGAGGCTACATCTCCAAGGCCACGCTGTCTGTGAAGTTGTCCCATCAAGACCACAACATCAAGTACACGTGTCAGGCGACCAACCCCGCCCTCGGACAAAGCGTTGATGATACCGTCACGCTCAGTGTTCTCTGTGAGTTGTGTACTACCAGGCCCTCGTTCCACTAAAACCTTTTAAAGTTAAGAGCTTGTAGCCGTTATAACTTATTACATGCTGGGACAATTGGTTTAGTTTACAAGTGCCAAAATTTTTGTAAACTGCATTTTGGACAGCGTTTTTAAGCGGCAGTAGAGGATTGAATGTTAGTGATGAGGCAATTTTTTTATTTTACCTTTATGGGCAGAACACAATCTATTGGCAATTTTTATTGTCTTTCTTACTATTTATTACAAGAAACTGTGACTTTAAAAAAATAAATTTAAAATGCGACTTTGAATCCAGAAACTGTAACGTTTTTTTTATGCATTGTAGATCCACCACGGAAGCCGTTGATCACAGGATACACCGAGGGCAACGCCATAAAAGCTGGAGAGTTGGCCCGTATCACCTGCGAGTCTTCTGGGGGGAATCCAGCTGCTGAACTCAAGTGGTACAAAGGTGGGTCGTCATCTTTAAGTTTTGGAAACTAGAATGTTGCGCTTGGCACTGTAATGCCTTTTATTTTTCTATTTGTTGGTTTACGAGTCCGGCGTCATTGATAACGGCAAAACCCCCCCAAAATAAATTGACTTTTGAGAGCTTTTTTAATTGCTGTCGCTTATAATTTCGACGGAAAAAAATTAAAAATAAATTGACTTGTTTCCGTGAACTCCAACCTTAATAGGCTGTTAAAAACGTTTCCTGTAATAATTTGTGTGAAGAGCTCCTATTAGAGCTCTTTACTACTAATTATTACATGAAAGGTTTTCAATAGAACTAGATGGTAACAGTTTTGTGTTATACCTATGGTTTATTTCAAGGGAATTTTTTAATTTATTTTTTCGATCACCTTCTTTGACATTTAAAAAAATATATTAAAATTTTGACCACCTGCATGAATTTTGAACCTAATTTTTTTGTAAACCAACTAATAAAAAATAAAAGGTCTAAGGTTTTTACCAAGCGAGTTAAAACAGTTTCATCCCTGTCTTGTCACACAGATGCAACATTATCCTGCTCATTGTCAAAATGGACGTCGTTCTACCCCTTGACAAATGAATCCTAAATTGTTTTCTCATTGAAATTCAAGATGCATACCGTTTATCGAGAAAAAAATGAATTGGATTTTAAATTGAATAAAGTGTCACAAAAAACTTTTCTATGTATTTCACGTATTTTTGGGTGACCAAACCGGAATATTGATCTGGTAAGTTGTAATCCCTAAACACAATATACTGCCGTGGAAACTTGTAATGCAAACAACCCATAAACTTTTAACAGCAAATTTAGTCAATTTTTTATATTTTTATCCAACATAAAATTATTGTAATCTTTATCCTTTAATAATTTGTTCATAAAACCTCTTTCAAACAGATTATCAAAGAACTTAAAAACATTTAATGCTATTTTTTTTAAAATAATTTATAAATCTAAATTCAGTTTCTGAAGGGTTAAAATTTCGTGAGTGACGTACTTGACAGCTTGTCGGGATTTGAATTACTGATTTCTGTTGCTATTTTGATTTGCATTTCAAGTTTTGGGTTTAAATTGTTTCATTTATTCAGGGTGTGTTTTTATTTGAATTGATGTTTGGTTTTTATTGTGTTTTGACTATTAACACAGGAAAGAAAAAGATTGCGTCGGAAAACACGAGACGAGGTAATCTGGCCAGAGCGGTGATTCAAGTGGTAGCTTCCCCGACTGACAACGGTGCCACGTACAAGTGTACAGCACAGAACCAAGCCACGCCAAAACCACTGCAAACATTCCTGAATCTCACAGTTCTTTGTACGTATATCAAAGCCAATAACCTTGCTTTGTATTGGGTTTTTGTTGTTGGTTTTTAAGGAGGAGTTTGTTGTTTTGTTCTTTCGAGGTGGAGGGGCGTTTTTAGATTTAAAAAAAAAATATTATTCAGAAGATCCTTTTTCTTATTTTTAAATGGTACCTGAATTTTGATAATAAAAAAATTAAAACAAATAAATCAGGTTGTATTACCAATGATGCATTATCTCCCCTTTATTTTGAATCGAGAATTTTGGAAATGCTTTAAACACCTTTTTGCAATGAATTGTATGACAATTACCTAAGTTTTCAGCTTCTTTCAAGTGCTTAAAATCAACCACATCGTTTTCAATATTTAGTTGATGAAACATTTTCAACACATTTCAGTAATTTCTGTTGACCTTTACAGCACAATTACCATCCTACTTTTATTCACTGATTTATTAGCATTATTGTTTGTGTTCAACTCAAGACTGTTGAAAACCTGTCTTATGGTAATTTGTTGAGAAGAGCTCCCAATGGGACCTCTTTATAACAAGTTACCACAAGACAGGTTTTCAACACCACTTTAGTGGTGATTCTTAGCTAACTAATTATATATTTATACTGCTAGATTGTCAAAGTTTGAACAGCATGATAAAATAATAGAATCCACGACATTATTGCCAATGGTATTTATTGATTATTGCCAACGGTATTTTTACTGAACAAAGGGACTGACACCCTTTAAAATTTGCCGGTCTTACAGTGATAGAAGCTCACTGTTTCTATCCACTAGTCCTGATAATGATAACATATAGAAAAGTACCCAGAAATTAGAATATTCTTCTAGTACTCAGCATACCTTAATTATTGGGCACTTTGGCCCCGGCTGTAGGACTAGTGCCAATTTCTAGCCCTGTCCTATATTATTTTACCGGTGAAAATCAGACATATACCGGGAAACTGAAACATTGATATACAAAAACAATTTTTTAACTGTGCACAGTTTATAAACAAATTGGGGGATTTGTGAACCCAAACCATTAGTTCAGTGATATGCTTTACCGCATCGTAAACTTACGACGTCGTAAACCATCTTCCTGAGCCGATTTGTTGAGTTTACATGTACCAAACATTTTTGTAACTGTGTACAGTTTACAAATTCTTTTGGCATTTGTGAACCTAAACCATTGGTCCAGTGACATGGTTTACGACGTCGTAAATTTGCGACAGTTGTGTAAAGTAGCACCCAGTGCAATAAACTAAACCCTCACAAAACAGTCCTGCTACTTTGCATGTTTATGACAATACAATTATATCATATCTCATTCAAAAACTGGTAAATCAAATTTCTTTCACAGTTTGTCAATCTATATTAAATTAAAAACCCATCTGGACCAAAGAACCGACAGACTTCAAACATAAAATCTATTTCAGTGGGCATTGGACTTTTACAGTTACCACGACATAGGTTTTCAACAGTATTTTAATGGTTAAGATATAAAGAACAAATCTTGTGCTTAGCACTCAAAGTGTGAAGAAATGTAGGGACATGTGCTCAGCACTACAAGAGTTAAGGAATGTAGGAAGAGATGAGGATTGTCTGTGACTAGAGGAAGTTTGATAAGAAAAAAAGAGACAAAAATACTGGGTTTTAAGTTTATTTAATTGGATTAACTTGGCACCAAACCAGTGGCTGACTTAACCTTCAGAGTGCTTGGGGTGTAATATGTCGTTTTTAATGTCAAAAGTTCGGTGCCCCATTTCTCAAAGCGATCTTATTTTTAAGATGATCGTAAGTGACTTTTGAAACAATGTCCTGTGGAGATGTTTCTTATGATAGGCTTACGACTGTCGCAGTGCAGAAACCGTTTTGGAACCGGTGCCAAATGGCACCGGTTCCAAAGCAATTTTTGCACTACGACAGTTGTAAGCCAATGTTATACTTTAGCACCGATGATCAACTTAGTCTACGATCGCTTTGAGGAACGGGTCTATTTCATTTATTCTACAGATAGCCCTTTTTCAGGATGTGTTAAAAAAGCACATTGCTTTTGTCAAAAACCTGTCGCGTTGTAACTTGTTAAAATCTGTTCAGGTCAACACAGGATAAATTTTTCACTGCTTATCTGGGTTAAAAAGTTTTAAAAAATTAACTGAAAATTGAAATTGATAAATGTGCCAGTGTTAAACTGAAGTGAAAAATCTCGTCCAATGGGAGTTTGCCATTCTGGTCACACGTCATACATTTATACAGCGACAGTGTACTAACCTAGATCCAGGTCTCGTAATTTTCTTAGCTGCACATTTCAGTTCCCACGATCTGTACATTTTATTTCAAAATAAAAAGCTCTAGGGACGTAAAAAATTTTATAGTGCTTATAGTTAAGATAGAGAACTCACGACTGTCAGATAAAAAGAACTGGCGCATAAACAAACAGCTCGACTTCGTCCTTGTTCTCGCGACAGTCTTTTTTTTTGTCTCGATGAAGTTCTGTCACTCGTCCTGTATCTATTACTTAAATATTGATATTCAAATCCAGTAATGTATATACATGGGTGTTTAAGTATTATTCATACACATACATACACATCTTTATTTGTATTTAATGAAAGAGATTTAAAAGAATTTTTGATGAAATATGTACATTTCTAATGTTTTTAAAAGAACTGTACTTATTTATGAATGAATCAAACATTAAACAAATTTCTGACATTTTCGAGAATTACATAAAAGAGAATTCTTATGCTACATTCGTTTGGTCAAAGCATTTGGTTTACAAATGCCGAAATCATTGTAAACTTTGCACTTTCCAAAGAAAAACAAGTTTTTCTTTGGAAAGTGCAAAGTTTACATTGATTTTAGTATTTGTAAATGAAAAACAATTGGCTCACCGATACTTCGTTAATCAGTTACTTTTACATTTGCAAATCAAACTCATTCGCCAAGTGATACTTCCTGTGTACATTTTGAACACAGTCTTCAGGTTCAGTGCAAATCAAATGCTAAACTCGTGGTAAGCTCTATAAAAAAAATAACAAGTTGGTCTTTGGAAAGTAGATTTTCATTTTAGTCAATCACTCACTCATCCTCTCACTTGCTCAATACATACATGTCATTACTCACTCACTCACACACTCACCAAGTATCTCCAGCTTATATAATACATGTACATATCATTTCTCAAAGCAGGCAGGCACTCACTCACTTACTCACTCTGGCACCCACTCAAATATCTTTTTACAAATCATTAACCCTAAAGTACTGAGCACAACATTTGCTCATTTTAGTTTTCATATTCCAGCTAAAACAGGCTGTTGAAAGCCTATCCTGTGATAATTTGTTTAAAAGAGTTCCTACAGGAGCTCTTTTAAACAAATTATTACAGGATAGGTTTTCAACAGCACAAGGTAGTCACAGTTTTAATACTGGCTGAAATCCACTCTGCACTTACACCCACCCACCAGCTCACTCACTCACTCAATATACATGTGTCATTTGTTATTTTAGTCCCCCCAGCTTCGGTCACTATAACAGTATGGCCGGCCAAACCGAAGGCTGGACAGTTGATGAACATCACATGTGTGTCTGCGTCGTCCAATCCAGCCGCAGACATCATTTGGATCAAGGGCGTTGAAGGTCGTCGAATCCCGGGGAGCGACCGTGGGGAGACGGACGCACAAAATGACGGAAAATCAACCACAAATGTCCTGGAGTTTATTCCAACGTCAACTGATCATAATACTTATTTTGGTTGCCAGGCAACAAATAGGAATGTTGGTCAGTCGGTGACGGATGCCTTGACGCTGGATGTGTTGTGTAAGTAAAAAATATATTAATGAACAATCTCAGATCAATAAATTTTTGGATTGTTTATAAACTAAATGAAAAAAATTACCTTATTGTCAAAATGTTTCAGTTTTCTAAAAGTAATCTAAACTAACACTTTCAATGGAACTTTTTTTGTTTCAATTTTGACACCTGGTGGCCGTTTCACAAAGACATCGTAATTCAGACGTAAACCATTTCACTGGGGTCATGGTTTAGGTTTACAAATGCCAAAAATCTGTGTAAATTGTGCACTTTTCAAAGAAAAACTTTTTTATTTTTGGAAAGGGCACAGTTTAAAACGATTTTGGGCAATTGTAAATCTAAACTATTGGCTCGGGAACATAGTTTATGAGGTCATAAATTTACGATGGCTTTGTGAAATGGTACCCTGTTCAGTAAATGAAAAACTTTGTTATTAATGTTTGGTTGATTATTAATTCCGAATTTTTTTTTTTTTAAATAAATTTTTAAAAATATGTTTTGGTGAATAAGTTGGGTTTGTTTTTTCAAAAGTAATTTAAATTAATATGTTTTAATAGACCATTTTCTTTTCAATTTTGACACCTTCAGTAAGTTCGAAACATTTTTGCAATTTATATTTATACACTTGGGTACAATTTCAGTTAAATAGATTAATTTGAACAGTGGTTGTGTTGTATTAATTTAATCATATTCGTTCTTTCTTAAAGAAAAACAAATGACATTTCCGAAGATAAGTTTTAAACATGTTTATAAAAAATAATATTTGAAGGCTTTCACACTGTTAATCTGCTAATAGGTGTATAATATTGCCCAAGCAACGCTAAAAAACAACTCACTGTAGACTATTTTGTGTGGGCGATAAATCACTTAAGTTTAATCATCATGTTTAAAGCTTGAATTTCTGTCAGTCGCATAGTTTTTATTTTAATGGCTGCAATATTACCTGCCTGCTGGCCAACAACTCACTAGAGAATTTTTGAGAAGGTGAAAAGTTACTTCTGTTTAATTGTCAGGTTTAAACCTTGAATTTTTCTGTTAATCGCCCATTTTTTCTTTTTTAAATCTAATTAGATGAATTTATTTAGTGAGAGTTAAAAGTTTTACCACCATGTGATGTCTGAAACCTATCCTGAAAGGAGCTCTTTAAAACAAATTACTACAGGACAGGTTTATGGCTAGAATTTAAATATATAAAATCTTTAATGCACTTAATCCTTACCCTGAGTCTTGCGTATCTATACGAGATCAGCTAACTTTTGTTTATGGTGTCTTTTTTTACGAGACCAGCCAGATGCAGTAAGTAATGAGGTCAGATAATATGTAAACAGCTATGAAGCAACAGCAGTGCTAAAAGTATGCCACACGACAAGGGTTAAGACTTAAAACTGAAATATTGAAAGGAGTTTGTCAAAAATTTCAACAGACACCTGATAAACTGACAAATAGGATAAATATGATAAAATGAAAAACAGGTCATACTTTGTGACATTTGTTTTGTAGTTAAAATAAATGTATTTGACAATTTTTCGTATACATGATGTTGCTAAGTAGCAACATTTCAATGTGGGTCGAAACATTGTTGTCGCACAAGCGAGCAAATCTCTTGCCTGATAATGGTGTTAGAATCTGCACTGAAATGTCGCTACATTGTCAAAGTTATTTACTGTATTAATATTTATCATTTATCGTCATTTCAATGTCTCAATGCCACTCAAACAACTTGGGAAGGTTTTTATAAATTTTTGGTTTTATTGTAGCACAATAATTAAAATTTTTATAAATAAACATTCTTCACTATGCTGTGTTATTTTAAGCAATTTGTTATTCTTCAACAAAACAAACAAAAATTCAAATAGATTCTGTAAAAAAATGAATACAGTAAAAAATTTAAAATGTTTTTAAAAGAAAAAAATCTATTACATAAAGAAATCAACTTGATTTAAGTCATCTGACCTTGACATTGCAGTTCCACCTGAGTTCAACAGTGTTATCTCCCCTGAGTCGGTTGACCTTGTAGAGGGCGCGAGCGACACTCTCAACTTCACGACATATGCCAATCCAGCACAAGTCACTTACAAGTTGTACCGGGCAGGCGTCCAGTTGTCGTTGCCTAGCGACATCCCACGCTTCAAACTGTCCAAAGGAATCCTGAAGATCACGAAAATCCGAAGAGGAGACAAAGGGAATTTTACGATGAGAGCAACCAACGCAGAGGGTTACAATACACACAACTTCACCATCAACGTCAGATGTACGCATTTCTTTGGTTTATAAAATATTTGTATCAGCAAAAATAACTGTGCATAGCATTCCGCTACACATAGCAATGAGGATGATGTTGTTCCTGTTGATGATGATGATGTTGTTTTTGAAAATGTTGTTAATGTTGCGACACTGTCCTAGACGTTGTGTTCCTGCTATTATCAATGTCATAATCACGTACACTGCTTTTTTTTAGATCCAGCCAGCATTAAAAAGATCACCGGATCCGTCATGGAGGAAGAAGGGGGTGTGGCATTCTTTGAGTGCATTGGCGACGCCAACCCGATGACGAACAACATGGTCACATGGTCCCGCGACAAATACGACATGTCCAAAACGAGACAGGTGTACGAGAATGGAAAAGCTCACCTGACTGTACACGAACTATCTCGTCTCGATACTGGCGAGTTTTTGTGCACGGCTGACAACAAAATCGGCAAACCGGCCACAAGGAAGGCTAAGCTTATTGTTATGTGTAAGTAATGAGAATTTTCCACAGATTTCATTAGAAAATGATTTTATTATTGTTTATGTCATAGTCATTTGATTACACCCTAATGTGTGGGGATAAGAATAGTTTATAAATTCAGGACTTTCGGGGATTTGTGAACATCGGTGATTAGTTTTGTGAATTTTCTCTAAAAAATAAGAAATATTTTTGGGACACCCTGATTTATTTACAACAAAGGTATTTTGCTGATGGAAACTAATCAGGTGTTTGTTAATTAATAAAAATAAATTCATTCATTTTCATTGTGATTTTAGCATTTCTTTGCAAATTTGCCTTTTTAAAAAACAAAAACTCTAAAATAGGGTAAAATGATAATTTATTACATACCCATGCAATCTTAGGATAGCGGTACGGAGTGCAATACGGCGTGCTTCCGTATTGCACTCATAATTCCTTATTGCACCCTATGTGTGTATATGTGCAGTAGCTTGCCAAAAAGTGATAAAGACATGACAATTGGTTACCATATATATGCGTGACAATCCATGGAAAACACAAATTGACTGGTGATGATATCGCCGACAAATCTTCAATGGTAGGACGTTTGATTTCGACCTTGACCTTTACAGTTTGTAAATAATATAGTATTTAAGTACAAAACAACCGTTGAGGGTTATGTTTTCGTTATTTTCAATATTTAAATCCCCGTGTGAATGAACAAGATAACAAGTTTGAGTTAATACAATATATCTGTGTCGTATTCAAAGAGTAAAAAAAAGAACTATGATTGAACGTGGAGGAATGTGTGGTCAAAACTGTACAGATCATTGAAACGGTCTGATGCGCGGATTTTATTGCTAGGTCGCCGTGACATTCAAAGTTTATTAAATTTTCCAATAAATTCGACTTTATTTTATTAAAAGAGTGTATGTAATAAATATAGAACGTCATACCAGTGCATTTGAATGTTTGTATTAAACTCGAAGATGTCATGAAAGCCTAGAAACAACTTGTTCTTCGAACTCATTGTTTCTAGGCTTTCATGACATCTTCTCGTTCAATACAAGCGTTCAAATGCACTGGTATGACGTTCTATATATATACTGTTCCTTCTAAACGCTTTTTACTTAATACTGTTCCTGCTAAACGCTTCTTACTTAATACTGTTCCTGGTGAATGCTGGTTCTTACCTTTTCTTGCTAAACGTATGTTCTAACTAAATGCATGTTCTTACTTAGTAATTGTTCTTGCTAAATTCTTGTTTTTACTTAATACTTGTTCCTGCTAAACGCGTATTCTTACTAAGCACATGTCCCTCAGAGTTTTAATAAATCCGTCCTAACCTGATTGCAGATGAAAGAGGCAGTGTGCTAACTTTACCGTAACGTTACGACATTGTAAACTATGCCACCTGGCTGATGAGTTGACTTAGAAATGCCTATCACATAAACTGTGCACTTTCCAAAGGAAAAACCTTGAGCAGTTTACAAACATAAGCCCTGTTAGATTGTTAAAGTACCAAACTCGTTTGACACTATACAATTTCCAAATGTAAATTTAGTACACCACCGCCGCGAGATAACTAAAATACTGTTGAAAACGGTTTGTTATCATTGCCGCGAGGTAGTGGAAATACAGTTGAAAATGGCAATAAACTCCAACTCCTTCACGCATGTGTTTCTGTAACCACTTGGACTCGTTGTATGTTTTACCTTTACTAGCCGAATCGCCAACGTCTTCCATACCAAACACGTCTTCCATACCAAACACGTCTTCTGTACCACCAATTTGTCCGCCAGACTACAACAAAATGTGAGTCACTGTCATCAGTGTCCATGTTTAGACCTTTTATTTTGATTATCAGTTGGTTTAGAAAAAACCCCAATTACATTGAAAATTCATGTACGTGGTCGACACAAATTCTTTAACATTATAGTGAAAATATTCGAAAGCAAATATTTTAAAATATTTCTTGTAATATACTGTAGGAGAAATAAAAACCATTAAGCAATGGCTTTTGATTGTAATTATATTTTTAAAACATTAAATCGACCACCTTCAAGAATTTTGAAACCAAACTAATTGTAAACCAACTCATGAAAATCTGGCCTGCGTAAGAAGTAAATCAATTTTTTAAAGAAATAATCTTTAGTCTATGTTATAGCTGTGATGCCCCCCCCCAACACACACGCACATATATGCGGGGGTAGTCTACCAGTTGGTGTAGTGGTGTACTGAGGGTGCCGGCCCTGAGGTAGTCTACCAGTGGATGTAGTGATGTACTGAGGGTACCTGCCCAGAGGTAGTCTACCAGTTGGCGTAGTGATGTACTGAGGTTGCAGGCCCTGAGGTAGTCTACCAGTTGGCGTTGTGATGTACTGAGGGTGACTGCCCTGAGGTAGTCTACCAGTGGGTGTAGTGTAGTACTGAGGGTTTCGGCCCTGAGGTAATCTACCAGTGGGTGTAGTGATGTACTGAGTGTACCTGCCCTGAGGTAGTCTATCAGTGGGCGTAGTGATGTACTGAGGGTGCCTATCCTGAGGTAGTCTATAAGTTGGTGTAGTGGTGTACTGAGGGTGCCGGTCCTGGGGTAGTCTACCAGTGAGTGTAGGGGTGTACTGAGGGTGCCTGCCCTGAGGTAGTCTACCAGTGGGTTTAGGGGTGTACTGAGGGTGCGGTCCTGAGGTAGTCTATCAGTAGGTTGAGTGATGTACTGAGGGTGCCTGCCCTGAGGTAGTCTACCAGTGGGTGTTGTGATGTACTGAGGGTGGCGGCCCTGAGGTAGTCTATAAGTGGGTGTAGTGATGTACTGAGGTAGTCTACCAGTTTGTCTAGTGATGTACTGAGGGTGCCGGCCCTGAGGTAATCTACCAGTGGGTGTAGTGGTGCACTGAGGGTACCTGCCCTGAGGTAGTTTACCAGTGGGTGTAGTGGTGTACTGATGGTGCCTGCCCTGAGGTAGTCTATCAGTAGGTGTGGTGATGTAGTGAGGGTGTTGGCCCTGAGGTAATCTACCAGTGGGTGTAGTGATGTACTGAGGTAGTCTAACAGTGGCTGTAGTGGTGTACTGAGGGTACCTGCCCTAAGGTAGTCTATCAGTGGGTGTAGTGATGTACTGAGGGTACCTGCCCTGAGGTAGTCTACCAGTGGGGGTAGTAATGTACTGATGGTGCCAGCCCTGGGGTAGTCTATCAGTGGGTGTAGTGGTATACTGAGGGTGCCTGCCCTGGGATAGTCTATCAGTGGGTGTAGTGGTGTACTGTGGGGGCCTGTCCTGAGGTATTCTACCAGTGGGTGTAGTAATGTACTGAGGGTGCCGGCCCTAAGGTAGTCTACCAGTGGGTGGTGTGGTGTACTGAGGGTGCCTATCCTGAGGTAATCTACCAGTGTGTGTAGTAATGTACTGAGGGTGCCTATTCTGAGGTAGTCTACCAGTGGGTGTAGTGGTGTACTGAGGGTGCCGGCCCTGAGGTAATCTACCAGTGGGTGTAGTGATGTACTGAGGTAGTCTAACAGTGGCTGATGTGGTGTACTGAGGGTACCTGCCCTGAGGTAGTCTATCAGTGGGCGTAGTGATGTACTGAAGGTGCTACCCTGAGGTAGTCTACCAGTGGGTGTAGTGGTGTACTGAGGGTGCCGGCCCTGAGGTAGTCTACCAGTTGGTGTAGTCATGTACTGAGGGTGCCTGCCCTGAGGTAGTCTAC
>JAULCD010328364.1:1822-15651 GCA_032361085.1 Calliostoma canaliculatum | reverse complement strand
TCTGTGGTCAATTGTTTAAAAGAGCTCCTAAAAGGAGCTCTTTTAAACAAATGACCATAGATAGGTTTTCAACAGCCAATGGACAAATTGGAATCTGGAATTTGAAACCTGAATCAAGCACTTTGAGGGTTAACTGTCTGACAAGAAAACATGCCTTAGGGGACTCTCAGAGTGTGGGGCAACATAAACGAAACACTTCAGACTCATCATGGCCGGTAGGTCAGTGTCCAGTGGGAGGTCATTTATTGGGGTGTAATGAAACAATGAGAGCACGAAGTTATGGTGAATTCATGGGGATGTGCACAAATTAGCAAATCCCCATGGTGACGTTATTGCTAATAAAACTCGGCGTCTGTATTAATAGCCATACTTTTCTATCATCATTTCCTCCAGGGTCAGAAGAAAGTGTGACTTTATTCATTTGTCAGTAATTATTTGGATATAAAGGATCAAGAGGAAAATTAGATGTGGTATAGGTCCAGAAATGAATTCTTGTTTTGCCTGCACATATAACATCCACTGTTGGAAGTGCTTGTTGTCAATATAAAATAGTCCATGTTATATTATTCCAACTTTTGTGGAAGTTGTGTGAATGGTGGGTACAACCGATAGAGCAGGACATGCTTACTTTTGTAAAACACTAGATATCATCACTGAATATCAATGACTGATACATATAACTTTCATATCTGCATTGCAATTATGTCTCAAAGAGTCTGTTGTTACAGATAATAGATTTAGATCATGCTCTGATGTTGAAATCATTCATTTAAATAAATGGTTGTCTAAAGACAAAAGTGTTTAATCTTGTCATTAGCATTAGGTATAAGGATATATAGCAGGGTGATGTTCATTGTACAATTAAAATAACATCTTTATAGTATTTAGTTATGGATTTGAATCCAAACATATGGTGTTCAGCCAAAAACATAATATTGCCTATTGGAGCTCTTTTAAACATTTTGTGACAGGTTAAGTTTTTAACAGCCTATTTATTTTTGAATTTGGTCGTGGAAATGTACACAATTTAGCTTTGTTAAGTCTGTCCACATTTTAGAAACCTGAAGTGATGAGAAACACAAACATAAAAATAAAAATGCACCACCTGCCCTGTACTTTTAGTTGATATTTAATTAAATTGTCATACTTTAATTACTGGTACATCAAATGAATCATGACGGCGTGTAATTCAATGATAAAATCTATTCAGTTCTTATTTACTAACGATACATACATGCACTGAGCTAGAATATTCAGTTTACAAATTTCAATTTTTTTGTAAACTGTGATTTTTCCAAAGAAAAAAAAAGTTTCTGTTTGGAAATTGCAGTTTACAAGAATTTTGCCATTTGTATACCGAACCTATTAACCTGGCAGTTGTTATGGTATATACATCATTGAAATAGTAATTACCTAGGGACTGAAATGTATACCAAAAACTATCCATTACGGAAGAAAAAGAAAACATAGACAACTATTAAGAAAAGCATCTAACGCGAGCAGACTAAATAAATTTACCCACTCATACATTAATTGCATTTTAATAATTAATTTCCAATTATGACACACATAAAACTGATGCCGCCTACACCTTTGTTACACATTTCCACGAGAAATAGCAATGATTAAATAAATATCTTCAACCATGCAGACTCTAATTACTCTTGGAGCACTAGTGGCATCATGTGTCGATTTTAGTGTCCGGAGTTCAACCTAAAGAGGCTGTTTAAAACCTGGGCCCCATTCCTCAAAACGATCTTAGTGTTCAGATGATTTTAAGTGTTTTTTGAAACAATGTCCTGTGGAGATATTTCTTATCATAGGATTACAACTGTCATAGTGCAAAGATCAATTTGGAACCGGTGACGAATGGCACTGGTTCCAAAGCAATCTTCGTGCTACAACAGTCATAAGCCAATGTTAAATTTTATCACTTATGATCAACTTAGCCTAAGATCGCTTTGAGGAACAAGGCCCAGTTCTGTGCTGGTTGACCATGATAAAAGTCATGAAATAGTACCATTAAAATTAGTTTTGGCTGAAATAATATGTATGTGTAGTTTTGTTTATGCTTATCTACCTCACCACCCCTCCCAAATTGAACTATTATCTATGAAAACAATGTTTAGCTGAATAACTATTGTTGTGTAGCTTTAAAGACCGGGCAAAAAGTATGAAAGAATACCATTAAAAATAAGTTTTATCTGAAATAAAATTTCAAGCACCTTCCATCATCCTCTCCAGGGAATTTCCTCGGGCACTGGAAAAAATAGGACCCTAGTAACCCCATGCTTGACATACAAGCCGTCTAAAATGGGACTCTTTTGCTGTAGCTTTTCTTTCTGACAGTCTTTTTTTTCTCATCTGATACTCATCATTATGCCTCTAGTACACCACATGGCAATGTAGCTGAAAGCCATGTAAAACTCTATTTCACTCACTCACTCATCACCATTTTCCACCAAACAAAATATATCTATGAAAACAATTTTCAGTGGAAATAACCTTTTAAACATGACTTCACTGGTTAAAACAAGATATAGCAGTTTTGTTTAAGCTGGATGCTATTTTCTTGAAGCTAGACTCACCAAGACAAAAAATACATGAAATAGTAATTCAAGGTTATCATGGATGTCAACTTCCTTGTTCATATGGTCATAATGTTTGGGAGCTTATGCTTGCTCCTTCATCAGGTAAAGGCGGTAAACGAATGCCTCAAAATATGGTGACTATGTGAATAAAGAAGTTGACATCCATAAAAGCCTTTAATCAAGTGAAGGAACAAGCATATGCACGGAAATGTGACCATATATGAACAAAAACATGGACATTCATAAAAACCTTGAATTGTGCCTTACTACTTCTATATTTCCTAAATGAATCATGAATTAATATTATGAAAAATAAATTAGAATTGATTGCTGCGGTACTCGGATCTGATTGACATAGAATAAACAAACAGAGATGTCATGCAATGTTGAGATAGGAAGAGCTATTTGACATAATTTGATCTTAAAGGCATATTAACAAACATCTGTTTTCTGAGAAACACTTAACCAGAAGAACAGTATCTCTCTTGGGATTGTTTCGATGATGCATTTTCATGCCAAAACGAAGAGTTATATTGTCAGTGGAGATTTCATTCATTTTGTGCCATTTCCTCAAACATCAATCAATTGATTTTTTTGGGAAAAGTTTAAACCTCAGAGTGCTAAATTATTTTTTGAGGGGTTTTAATGTAAAAATTCTGACTTAAATGTTGAAAAATTGTGACAAACTTGTGCTATTGAAACCTTTTCTGTGTTAATTTGTTTAAAAGAGCTCCGACTAGGGATCTTTTAAGGCAATTACCACAAAATATATTTTCAATGTTTTCAAGTTTGTCACAGTTTTTGGTTTTAGTGTTGATTGTCAATATTTGTCAAATGAAATAAATCTAAACAGGAAGAAAAAATAGCATTAAAAAGTTACTACTACTACATCTGTATTACCGTTTTGTCCTGTTTTAAACTTTTTTGAAAACTATTTTTGAATTTTTATCTAAAAGACTTGAAAAGAACTTAAACATTTTTTGTTGTTGTCTTTTTAACTCATTTTCTTTCTTGTAGATTAATTGTTTCAATATCTTATATTTAAATACAAACAGCTTACACATAAACCCTTATAATGCTTAAAACTTATAGGACTTGAAACTATTATTTCCTTCAGCTGTTACATCACCACAGAATAGGTTTAAAACAGCCTTTTACACTGGAAATAGAAGAAATTGAATTAGGTTACCGTTAGTTCTTTGTGAGTTAATATACACATTTAATTGAAGAAAGCTGGAAAATACAACACAGGACAATAAAATTGGCAATGACACTTTTGCTCTAAGGGTTACACTGCACAATGGTTTCTGTTTACAAATGCCAAAATCATTGTAAACTGTGCACTTTCCAAAGAAAAACAAGTTTTTCTTTGGAAAGGGCACAGTTTACAATAATTTTGACATTTGTAAACCAAATCAGATGGCCTAATGGTAATTTATTTCCCTATATTTTTTTGAATATTTACGGTAATCAACTAATCCCTCTGAAGAGCCACTACAAACCCCACAGCTGTAATGGACAAATGGTGGGCTTAAGTCCAGCTGGAATACCATTCAATAGATACACAGTACTGAAAACCACTTCCACTCCCAAGGGAAAAGCATGCTTATGTATCGGAATATTAAATCTAGGCATTGTCCTTCCAGTCGCATGGTCCTTTGAGAGGGCCATATAAAGCATGTTATGGTTTCCGGACAATATCATTATTTGTAATAGGGCTTTACAGGGTTTCCAGACATGTTCATCTCGCAGTATCTGCAGGTTGTTAAGTGTAGTGCTTGTTTATGTTCCACCTTTGGAATTGATGTCGTCAAGCTTATGTGTTTCATATAATGGTTTCATTTGTTATGGTTGGGTTATAATTGCTTTTCTGACGTTAATTTTAATGCATGCATGCTCACAGAATGTTGAATGAAATGAACATGTTTTAAAAATTGTTCATGGCTGACTGGAATGTTGGAATATAATATTACCGTCAATATCTTTTGTTTCAAGATTAACTTCTGAATCCCAAGTGCCTTGCTTTATACACATTACATGTAGTCCTGAGAGTTTTTTTTTATTGGGAGCAGTTGAAGTCAAAGTCGAAATGTCAAAGTCACAAAGTTACACAGCCCTTCAATGACTTGCCATAGCACACTTTTCAAAAAGTATACATTTAATTTTTATCAGACTTTGTGGTTTCCAGTGTGGGATCTAAGTAATACAATTCAAACAATTCTATTTTTTAATTCCTTTTGGGTTTTTTGTATAAGAGTTTTAACACATATAATGTATATATGTGTCATGACAAAAGGTCATTGAGATCAAAGTGTCATCTTGACATTATTATAAAGATTGAAAGCACTTTTAGTAAAATTCTAAGGTACTACTAAAACATCTGCTTTATTTATTTATTGATAGTAATTTTAAAACAAACAAGTATTTTATCTTCGTAAAAATAGCACAAATTTGTAACTTTTTGTGAACAAATACTAAATCTTGTTTTTCTTTGGAAAGTGCACAGTTTACAATAATTTTGGCTTTTGTAAACTGAACTTATGTGTCAAGTGCTATGTCTTTATTTCGATAATAATGAAAACAAATAATGTCTTATACAGGTTAAGGGCACCTGATGAACTTGGTCACAGCTGAGCCATGTATTTATTACCAGCAGCTGTTGCCCTGCAAGTGATTAAACTCAGTAATAGTTTCATCACTTTTTCTAGATTCTAAAATGCTAACAATGCTAAGCAACCAATTTAGTTTACAAATGCTAATTTTTTTGCGAAATGGTCATTTTTCAAAATTTTCGCAGAAAGTACAGAGTTTACCATTTGTGCATTTGTTTACAATCACTTTACAATGCTGAACTCATTGTAAACTGTGCAATTGCCAAAGATAAATTTGTTTTTCTTTGAAAAATGCAGTTTACAACAAATTTGTAAACCAAACCTATTTACTCAGTGAATATTTTTTTTCTCGAATGTCTTCTGTCCTCTTAGGACAAGAACCAGCGGATAAAACTATTGACATCCGAAGAGGAATTTTGTGTTAGTATGGAGAAAGGATCGGAGAAGATCCATTTCATTATGGACAGGAACATTTGATAATTCAATAAATGTCAATATCACTGTCATTTACCGAGTTTAATTTTCAGGAGAAGTGGACCAAAATGTCCGCAGTGACGCAAATTGTGCCAGGCCTAATTTTTCTAGGTTCACCAGGCCGTTTTCCAATTTTATTAATTAGACCCAAGTCGCATGGGCATTTGATGGTAAAAAAGTAAAGTAATTATACTACTGCTCTAATAGAACCTTGTAGCGACAGAAAAGATGAACTCGTGACGGACAATGTACACATTGCAATTTATTTTGTTGCCAAAGCTTGTTTGTAGTATCGCGAAGGTCATTTGCTATTCATTGCTAGCCACAATATCATCAATTTCCATAGGTAGTAGCCTGTCTTTTTCAAAAGAGCACACTTTTTCTATTTATTTATATCCAAAGGGAAAATACTTAGCCAAATTTAGGTAAGAAAATAAACAGTGAAATTGACAATTAGATCAATGGGTTCAGTTTACCAAATGCAAAAGTTGTAAACAGTGTCCTTTAAAACTTGTGAACTTAAACTGGGCCCCATTCCTCAAAGATATTTAGGCTAAGTTGACCATAAGGGATTTTAAACAATGTCTTGTTGGTTCTTATCATATGCTTACAACTATCGTAGCACATATATCGATTTGGAGCCGGTGCCAAATGGCACCGGTTCCAAAGCGATCTATGCGCTACGACAGTCGTAAGCCAATGTTATATTTTAGCACTTTCGGTCAATTTAGCCTAAGATCACTTTGAGGAATGGAATGCTGGTCACTAAGGTTAATTTTTCAGCATTAGAATCTTCACTGAGACTATAGATTCAATTTACAAATGCCAAAATCATTACATATACTGCTTACTCCAAAAAACGAAAACCAAATTTGTTCATTCACAATTTACATTCATTTTGGCATTTGTTTTTTGAGATATTATTAAAGTGTCTTTTAGTGATTAAGTAACATTCTTTACAGTTTACAATGATTTTTACATTTGTAAACAAAATCTAATTGCCCATTAGTAAGGCTTATCTCCCTTCTAACTTTATGTAAATTATCCGTAATCTCACTTTATTCCATTCCCAACACAAATGCCAAAATCATTGTGAAACATGCACTCTTCAAAGAAAACATTCACAACAATTTTGTCATTTGTAAACAGAAGCTATTTGCCTAGTGTTGAGCTCCATCTCCCTTCTGACTGATCTAAATTTTCATCTATCTCACTTCCTCCCCTCCCAACACTCTCAGGACAAATTTTGTGATCAGAGATAGAGTAAGATTAACGAGATTTGCAAGTTTCCAACATATACACTTCTCATTTCACCCATTACAGAACTTCAAACAAATGAAAGTCAGCACTGGGATGCCATTGACTTCCTGAGGTGGGATTGCCATGAGGGGGCAATTAAGAAAATGGTCCGTTTTATCTCCTGTGGGATTTTTGGGATGCTTTCGTGGGATTTTAACAAAGTTTTTTCCGCCTGGAGATGGAAGCAAGGTTTATTGACAGTTCTGCTGGTCGCTTCACAAAATAACCCCAGATTTAAAATAAATTCCAATAAAGTGGAGATTTCTTTCAACGGCCCTCATTCCTGTCAGAATAAGGGGTTCATTGGATAAGATGCACTGATGCCCCTCAATTTTTGATGACAAAATAAATTGATCTGAGAGCGGTGGAATCTTGATGTGTACTATGTTTGCTTGCTAGAGGTTAACCCTTCTCATGTTAAATTGAATTTTGTGGGACTATTATCGTTATTTCAAGATGGCATGATGTTAATAGGGACATTGCATGCATGTACTTTTTTAAACTTAAGAGCAATGAGGTGCTTTCAGTACAACTTGAAACTATGACCACTTTGAGCTGTTAAAAATCTGCCATATGGTAACAAAGATAATGGAACTTCTGTAGGTAATAGGTATGTTGCATGGATGTACACTATAGCCTGATTTTAGACTTGAAACTAAGTGGACCTTTGATGTTTAAATTTATGCTGTGGCAATGTGTTTAAAAGAGCTCCTGTAGGAGCTCTTTTAAACACATGGCCACAGGATAAAATTACACCAACATTTTAGTTTGATGTAGGAAAATATAAATTCAAAACAAAATATAAAATTAAAATAACCTAAAACTATGATCACCTTGATCTTTTGAAAACTTTTCCTCTTTAGTTTAGGTTTACAATGACCTTATTAGTTTAGGTTTATAATGACCTTATTAGTTTAGGTTTATAGTGACCTTATTAGGTTAGGTTTTGAGTACTAAAGAAAATAATTCACAAATCCAAAGAGGCAGTCAACATGTTGAAATCAATACATAATATATTTAAATCAAAGTATATGATGCCACACTTATGGTTATCAGGTTATTGGATCAGAAATATTTTTACATTTACATTTCAAAAATAAGATTCAAACTTATTTGTATATTATATAACAAATATACAAATTAATATTACATGGCAATGTTTTACATTTTACTTAAACAAAGTAATACATTCAACAGAAGATGACAATAAATTTGTTTTAAAAGTTATGAAGTTATAAACATTTTATTTGTGTTTGTATTTCAATAGAAGAAATGACGAACAAACAACATGATGAATTAAAGATAACACGTTGATTTGTTGATTGTTGCCATGGTAGCCATTATATTGCATTTACATATAAATGCAAGACAGCATCGCCAGAGAATAATCTAAATATATCATGGAATCCTGTGGGTATAAAGACAATGTTGATATGAAAGCTGTATGTGTGAGTCACTGGCAATCAGTGATAAGATGAGGATTTTATAAAGGGTAAGCACATCCTCTTAAACAAGTTCAACAAATCACCACAGAATAGGTTCCTAATATGCAGATGCTTATAGATTTCAATAAAACAAACGAGTAAGTTTTAAGTTTAACTAATCCTTACGTAGCAATTAGAAGTTAATAGTAAACACAATCAAACTGTGAGTATCTATATTTTATGTTTGAGTTTTTACTGAAATAAAATCAGTGATTCAGAGTTACATGATATTATCTAGTACATGTACAAAGATATAATGGGTACCAATAGAAAGGATATCTTTTTAACAAATCACCAAAGAATTTTTTTAGTGTTTTTAACCATGCAAATATTAACCCACAGAGCTGGTAGCATTGTATGTTTATTACAGTGTACATATTTTAACATTAGCTGTTGAAAATCTATCCTGTGGTGAATCATTTAAAAGAGCTCCTTTCAGGAGCTCTTTTAAATGAATCACCACAGGATAGATTTTCAACAGCATAGAAGGTCACAGTTTTAAGTCTGACTACAATCAGTTCAGTGGTGCATGAGTTAAGAGGTTAAAGGAAAACATAATGTTTTTGTCATCTGCCAATTTTAAAGCACTAAATTCTCCATCAAGATATTACACTTTTTTCTCCCTTGAGAGACACGGTTTTGAATAACAAGATCCAAGTTCAGAAGAAAAATTGTATCAAGGGAGATTACTTCTATGATTGTGGCAATCAATTTTCGTGAAATACAATTAAGTGAAAGCTGTGAAGGAATGATTCATATGAATATAAGGAGATACAACTTTACCAAAGCATGTAAAGCATGCAAGTTCAGAGGGGCTCATGTTATTAACAACTTACATATTTCTGAGAGTATGTATGTCCTACTCTACCAGTGACACTTGTGAATCACAATTGTTATGAAAAGTCAATAAATAAAAAAAATTCAAAGTATTCAGTGCTAAATAGCATCCGATGCTGGACAGTATCCATTGTCAGATAACATCCCACGAATAATAACATGTTGGATAGCATCACATGATACATGACATCCCACGTAGGATGACATGTCATGTTCAATAGCATCACATGACATATAGCATCCTATGTAGGATAGCATCACATGACAGATAGCATCTACATGTTGGATAATGTCCTATGCTAGAAAACGTCACATAACAAATGGCATCCAATATCAGATAGAATTCCATATCTGATAGCATATCATGTTGGATAGAATTCTATGGTTGATATCATCTTATGGCATGTCGATTAGCTATTTATTCCTCGCTTGTTGAAGACGTACAGCTGTTTCATAACACTAAGTTGGAGTTTACAGTATTTAACAACAAATCATTTCATTTTCGCTAGATCACATGATAATAAGGCTGTAATATTCAGTGATTGTGTCTTGTTTACTCTATTTCTTCTAAATGAAAAGTAAAAAGAGTCAATTTCATGTCGTTTCAGCCAGAAATACTTTTTATCCCTTGTTAATATACAATACCTAATCTTTGTGGATTCTATATTAACCAAATCAACTCTCCGAGGAGTCCTTTCAACTATCTAAACTCCCTGGGGAGTATACAAATCATGCTACAATGGTCACAAAGTACTACCATCATGATCAATCCTCATGATATTCATTCTGCAGCTCTGTAAACTTTAACATTGATACAATGTTTTTTCAAACTCTTGTCCAATGATTTCATTATTACTCTTTAAGACAGTTCCAAAACTCTGATCTGTTTAAGCTGTTGAAAACCTATCCTGTGATATTGGTTCAAAAAAACTGTAGGAGCTCTTTTGAACCAAACACCACAGGTTAGATTTTCAACAGAAAAAAGCTCCTGTAGAAGCTCTTTTAAACTGAATACCACATGATAAACTTTCAACAGCTATATAAGTTGGACATTTGTTTCTGGAATTGGCTTGAGGATCTTCTAGCACTGGGTTGACTGTCTGACAAATTGCATACCGGGTTGTATTCAAGATGGTAACATTTTGCAATGGAATCTCCTGCAATATAGTTAAGACAGGATACAGATTTTGAAACATTGTTTTATGTTCATGTGTCAATAATTGTATGCCTTATTAGCTTTCCACATCACGTCCTAATCAGAACATTGGGCAATAGCTCACATAAAGGGTTTTAACTCTTAGAGTGTTAAATTGATTTCAGCAGGATTTATAACTGTACCATTGAAAACTTTATCCTGTAGTAATTTGTTTAAAAGCTCATTTTATAAGCGCTTTCAAACAATTTACCACAGGACAAATTTCCTACAGCCATGTTAGGTTGGACATCAGTCTTGAATTTGGAGTTTGGAATGTCTAGCACTCAAAGGCTTTATTGTTTGACAAGGCTAAATCCCTTTGGGGACTTTCTGAGTGTGGGGCAACATAAACAAAACACTTCAAACTTATCATGGCCGGTAGGTTAGAGTATAAGTCTTAGTCCAGTGGGAGCAATAGCATCCCTATACATGCACAGACATGAACCTCAATATTGCCCCAACTTTCAATCACCTGTTAAGGATGGACGTGAGAAGATTTTAATGACAAATTAAAATAAGAAATTAACACATGAAATTAATACATAAACTCAGCATATTGAAATCATACAAATTAACAAAGAACACATTTTCAACAGCCTATATTGGGAGTTGGTCACTAAAACTGACATGATATTACTTGTAGTTGGAATGTGCAGATTTTTTAGTCTAAATTTGCACCTGTTTCCAATAAAATTCTTAAATAAATCAAACTGTCTTCCAGATAATATGAAGACATAAATGCATTCCCATTTCATAATATTCCTCCACATCTGTAGGTACTAAATCATGGTACTAAATCTGTAAGTGAGGCATGAAAATTTACATCCTCACAGACCATGCACTGGAAAAAATGTACAGACATTATTTAGCGGTTTTACATTGATTTGATGAGATTTCCACAGGAAATCTCATCGAACCAATGGAAAACAGCTGAATAATTTCTGTGCATTTTTTCAAGTGATGTCATTGGTCAAATGGGTTTGGTTTGCTAATATAATTTTTTGATTGTAAACTGTACACTTTTCAAATAAGTCATGGAAAAGTGCGAAATTTACAATGATTTTTATCAAATTGGCTCAATAACTTGGCTTAAGGTTGTAAATTTATGGATGTTTTGTGAAACTCAGGCCTGATTTGGTGGGTGAAATCAAGATATAGGTTAGCGATCTCATTGTGATTATAGTCTTCCCTTCGGTAACACCAATCATGAGCTCCAAACAATCAGTGCTACTCATCACTGTACCAAGTTCAACATTTCAAAATGGCCGATAGTTAGTCAGCCATTGATTAAAGAAGGTTGCCACAGCTAGTCTTTAAAAAAGTAATGGCAAGTTTAATTTGATTGGCATTTTTTCTCACCAAGATTTAATTAGATTTTGATTAATTCAGAGTCACTGATTGGTGCTTTTATAAGGCAGATGCTTTTTTTAAAACTTTGTTTTAGAAACATTTTAGATTAAATTAGTTTAAAACTTGAATCAGGAAGGGGATTTAGATTTTTCATTTAAAGTTTATCCGAAAGTTTATTTTTATACTGTGTGTTGGACATGTTGATTAGCTTTGTTAAACTTGTTTTTCCAAATTCTTTTACTGTTTTCATAATTAAATAGCACTTGCAATTAACTTTAAACTAAATAAATCGAAATAAAAACAGTATAATTGTATTATTTTATTTCAAATTGTACATTATTACAGTTGGGTAATTTGCCAATACAACAAAACGAATTACAATGAAAATAAACTTTTTTATTATTTAATTTTATTGTAAAAGAGAATCATGATAATATTTGTGTTAATAAATTACACTTAACCCTTACCGTGCGGCTCCCGGAAATAGTAGCCTGACCCGGATATTTCCGGGAGCCGCACGGTAAGGGTTAATATATATTGATGTCAACATATGCTATTGTCTTTGATTTTTTTCCCCATATAAATCTAAATTTGTATTAAAACAAAAGTGTGTATCGGACTCAAAAGACTCAAAACCTTTAATTAATTTGTCGTGTTCTAATGACAAACATTGATTTCACATGTTTATTTAATTTCTCATGTTGATAAGTTTTTAGCAAGGCCAATATAAACCTATTCTTTAGTAAGTTGTTTAAAAGAGCCCCTTTTAGGGGCTCTTTTAAACAAATTACTACAGGATAGGTTTCTTACAGCACAAACTAGTTATAGTTTACTTTACTTAGGATAAATATTGTGACATTACTGGCAAGCATTAATACATGTTATTGACGGTTCTTGGGGGTTCAATAAAAAATATATAAAATAATAATGTTAGAAGATAATGAAATTTATGTATTTGCAAGGGCAGATTTTATCAAATGCTGAAGGCAATGTAAATAAAAAAGCAATTTACATGGATTATTGAATAATCAGTGACATGGTTGCAAAAAAGGCCAAAAACTTATGCTTGAAGGACATTTATTCTAGGTAAACTTGATGAATTAAACAAAAAGATAATATGGGAAGTGAATTAATTTAGTTTTAACCCTATTTAAACAGAAAAATTAGTTTTTATGCAGTTGTGGCAGGGTAATATTCATCTTACAGATGATACCTGTACCTAATCAACCTACTAATAGGGTTAACACTCTTGGTCATGTGGATAAAGTGTTCACCGTCAGTGCAAAAAGTTACAGGTTCTAATCCCAGGACAAGTATTCTTTAACTGTGACATGGCAATTAGAGTACCAACAAGGGAAACGCCTCGTGTGGCTCTGTGCAACCTGCAAATCTCAGCTGGTACTAATGAACTATCCTCACAGTCTACAAAATCATTGCCCACTATCATTGATTTTGAGTATATTACGCTCCCTGACATTTCGCATATGTGAGTAAAATGACAAATAAAATTAAAGATTCCCTAATTAACCCTTAAAGTTCTAAAGTCACCATCTTTTATATTTGTTATTTTACCCAATCTAAGTTGGTTGTTAGTCACATATCCTGTGGTAATTTGTTTAAAAGAGCTCCTAAAGGGAGCTCTTTTAAACAAATTATCACAGAATAGATTTTCAACAGGTAAATTGGCCCATTTTAGGTCCTACTTCTCAAAATTCAAAATTTTAAGAGTTAACACCCTAAAATAACATTTATGATATATTAAAAAAGAAAGTGTTGTGGTTCCGATTACCCGATCTTGCCTACAATACAGGTGCCGACCCTAACTTTTTTATTATCATAATGAAAAAAAAAACCCGACCCAAACATTATATCATCAACCGCATCTGAAAACCTGAGCACAACATTTACTCATTTAAAAAAAAAAATCCAACTAATACAGGCTGTTGAAAACCTAGTCTGTGGTAATTTGTTTAAAAGAGCTCCTACA
>JAULCD010327256.1:0-15658 GCA_032361085.1 Calliostoma canaliculatum | reverse complement strand
ATTGGCTGAGTCGACGTCAGTTATCAACACACTCCGTATGAATGACAGCCGTCTCAAAGATGTACATTTCAGTCCTTCGCATTGCCCAAGTATGTAGTACGCATGTTGTCGAAATGGACCAATTGATTTCGCTGTTGGGATAATACATATTGGATGGGTAAGGCCATTGTGGGCTTATCGCCACACCAGCGCTAATCCGCTCTGAATAAGTTGCAGCGACCATCCACCAACCCGAACGGCGCCCCACGTGTTGTGTTTGGTCACGTGACTAGTCTATTTCTGTTGTCGATTGCACATTGATCGCTCAGTAAGAGAAGTGTGTAGCTAGCGCTGAGAGTGAGCGAGCGGTCAGTGTGTAGAAACAGAACTGGAGTACTAATACAGAGTATTACATTGGTGGAAACTCTATTAACGTTGGATGCTACTGTTAAACTTTAGGAGATCCTGACTATGGGATTTGGCTACAAGTCGGCCGCATTTTTACGAAGGATGCCGTGGTTTTTACAATACTTTTTGCTACTAGTGCCACTGGCTATGTCCATGGTATCTGTTGTTAACAGTGGAAGGAAACTACCCCCTATCTATTGGAACTCTACGAACTCCATGTAAGTTTATTTCTTGTTCATTTCAACGGATTCAAGGAGTATATGTGGATACAGTGTTTGTGAATTTCAGACAGGTGATCGACAAGAGATGTACGTTTCATCTTGTCGATTTCACCTACGGTAGGGTAAGATAGATAGCCGGATAGCATACCCGGGTTAGAAGGTTACTAAACTCGGACATCAACGCGATTTATACGTGTCATGTAGTTTGGTATACAAATACTAAAATCGTTGTAAAATGTGTACTTTCAAAAGAAAAACGAAGTTTTTCTTTGGAAAGTGCACATTTTACAACGATTTTAGTATTTGTTTACAATAAAGTGCAAATCAAATCCACTGGTCAGGGTAGGTTATTCGGTGACCTGGTCAGTTTTATAAAGGGTTGAAAGGACGTCAGCCGGTTTGTTTCATGTCACGAGCTCAGGTGTTTTTCAGCGTCCGCGTTGTATGTAAGTACCTGTCAAGGCTTCTGCTATTGTCAGTCTCAATCTATCAGCCTCCAGCTTCTGTCAACGCCGAGAAATTCACCCCACAATAGACTTCACTTGTACATTTCCCTAGCTTCTACATCACAACTGTCAAAAACTACATCACGAAGACATTTCCTTAAAGAAACAACAAAATAATGTAACTTCCGCGAAGTTATTAACCTTTAGTTTTAGACCTGTTAAACAAATATATGTGTTTTATCATATACTCTTTTTTTACGTCAATAATAGCTTTAGTTTAGGTAAATTTCATTTTGTAAAAACATAAGAACTAGGCAATTTTAAATGGTAAAGTTTTGCCATATTCCACAGAGGCCTAATATTTATCACGTAATATCGACCGGCGGTTTTTCATTACCATAACATTTTATCAGAAATGTAGAACAGTGTATTTGTCACGTTAAGGAAGATAAGATCAGATGATCAGAAATGTACAACATTGTAGATTTCCTTAGGCTATATCATGTGTATTTCAAGGCATGTCGATTTCTCTTGATGCATACATGTATATTTCATACTGGTGTATTTTCTCACGACAAAGATAAGATGGTGCTGAGTTATAGATTGTTTAGTTTCACGTGAATTCTCGAGAGTAACATTTACCCAACTTATCTATTTCCAAGATGTTTATTTTCTGATTGTTTTAGCTTATGCTCAGGAAGTTCTGAACGGGTTTGGGGTGATGAAAAGTACGCAAATTTCTTCAAGGCTCAAAACAAAACATTAAGGTTTCAATGAGTGCAGGTTTGCATATTATTCGCAATAAAACTTCACAATGGTAAATTACGCCCGTAGACTCGACCGGCGTTATTCCCAACGCCGAAGAAAAAAGATAAAATTTGGTATTGTTTACTTCGACATGGACGTGAAAAGCTAGTTGTATGCTAAGAGAAGGGATCAAATTACGGGACCCTAACTCTAAAATCCTTTAAATTCGGATACAACTCGGCCTCGACTTCAAGATTAGAATCACTAGAAGTGAAATGACGTTAAGTTCGTCAGAACTTGTAAAATTGTTTGGAAAATAATTAGTTTTTATTTTTTTAAATAAAGCCTCACGTTTTGAAATCTACAATTCAAATTGTCTTTTATCAAAATAGACACATGTTTATTGCATTCTTTATTACGCAAAATGGCGTAAGGGTGACTCACGTACCTTGTCAGTTATTACAAAGGTGACAGTAAGGGTAGTCTATTGCAGTAGATAAATCAAGTTTATTGGTGATATATCTTACATGAAGAACAGGTAGGATTGTCACTGGGCTCATGGGATCGGTTTCCAAATGCTAAAATCGTTGTAAACTGTGCACGAAGTGCACAGTTTACAACGATTTAAGTATTTAGAAACCTAGCTTCCCTTTTCGGGAAAAGTTTACAAATTTAGTATTTGAAAAATTCGGTTTACGATTTTTAATATTTGTCAACCGAACTTGTTAATTTTAAACGTGCACAGTTTTAACGATTTTGGCAATTATAAACCGAACCGGCTCAGATTTCAAAGATGTTAGCATTTGTAAATTAAAAGTTTTGTTTGAAAAATGCACAGTTCACAACATGAACCCGTTTGTAAACTAAACCCCACAGACGCAGTGGGTGTTTTCGAGGGCAGGTGCTCGTTTTAGGGCGGGATCTCTCGACAGGGTAACGCACACCTTGCGATCTGAAATTGACAAAGACGACCACGTCTATAGCCACGAGTTCGGTCCACGGGGAGGTTAATAACATGCTTTGGTAGAGATTTCAACTTTGAGTTGTTCATAGCTAGCGATAATTACATCGTAGGCCGAGGCCAGCCCGAAAGCACCCTGTGAACGTTTCCGATGGGTGCTCTCTTAGCCTCTGGCTAAGGAATTAATTCACAGGATCATAGAACTTTTACTGGCCTCAGGGTACACCGAGTGAAATTACATCTTCAGCTCGAGATAGGACAATAACAGACTGGAGATAGGGACAATAATTGACTTCTCTTTTTGTTTTACGTGTGAAAATTGACTAGGCTTTTTAGTCAAGAGTCCACGGTACATAGGTTGTGATTGCATGGACATCAAAGAAAATTTAGATTTATCAGAATTGTCTCGTTGCTAAGGTAGAGGGGGATGAGGTGGTTGTAAATCACGAATTCTTTTCTCTTCTTCATTGGGGTAAGCGTCCATGGTTTCATCCCTCGGTCTGCTTTGTAAATAAACCAGAGGTGTCGTTTTGTTCAGATTGTCTTTAGGATTTGGGCCGGTTTACTTCAAGGGATAGACATTTGTTTAGATAAACATCGTAATGCCCACGTCTGTTTAAACAACAACCAGATGGCATGGATACGAATTTGCACGTTTTCTCATTGGCTTTCGTTCAAGGTTTGAACTTAAAATTCTTAAACGTAACCAGCGGAATAAATATAAAAAGCTTTTTAAATTCTTTTTGGTAAAACTACGTATCTAAAACAACACACAGATCACGAAATAAGTTATGTTACATACCAGGGTAAATATGTCAAATTTATGACGACCTGTCGAAGTGAAATCTATGTTTTTGTTTGAATTTAACATTATTCACATTTCGACAGCCTTGCTTCCATTATTTTATTCAGGTATTTGAGGAATGCATATCGCCTCTGTTGTCTATATCAGCTGTCTATTTAGTGTCGATTTCGTGACTGTGGTCACTGCAAAGCGCAAGAGCGTGCGATAGACATGCCTTCAAAACGTTATCTTCGTAATAGGAGAGGCCTCGAACGGTGTGGATAGCAAATATATTTGTGAAAAGACAACGGTTTCTGGACGGTCTCGACTCATAGGGGAAGTTATGACAACGGTCTATGATTAATGTTGTGTGCATTTGTCTTTCTCTGAAAGTGACAGCTACACGTTTTTCTGGATTGTTAATTCTCTGTGTCAATGTCTGTAAACTTTGATCTGAGGTTGGTCAATTTCCAGGAAGGGCTCGACTCGTGGGTGATGATAACGTTGATAACACTATCAAAGAAATATGCTTGGCATTGTCGTGACATCATTACTATCTTCTATAAATATTTCCTCTTGTCATAGTGTAAATATGTTTCAGGATGTTTATTTTTAAATGAAAAAAAAATAGAATAATTAGATGACTTTAAAAAGTGAATAAAACAAATTTGTAAAGCAAATATCATAAAAAAATATTTTAAAATTATTATTTAATATTATTTTTAAAATAATACACATAATGTTTAAATGACAACTATTTTGATGAAAAATAAATTTTAAATAAATAAACACATGCCATTCAAGCAAATTAAGCTAATCCTATAGTGTATTGTTTGATACTGGAAGTTGGTGATAAATTACAACACTACTAATTGGTATTAAAGGGTTTTAAAACATGTCAATTTAAGGTCACTCTCTGCCAGGGATCAATATTTTGAAACTGACCAGACCTGAAATTGACCGCTTAGACGGGCATTGTGTTTGAACAGTCCACTTTGTGCTATTGTCAAGTCCATTGCTAATATTGGGTCAGACTTTTGTTTTATCGCTGAATGGGAGTTGTGGCTAGCACTGCTTACTGTTTAAAAATAACAGTAAACATGTACAACAGGATTTGGGGGATTAATCAAGAAACCTTAGAATTTTCTCTGCGACATCTTGTTTATTTTTAGTTGGATTTAGTGTAGAGGCACGAATATTGTCTGTTTAAAATTTGTAACTATGGTTACAGATTAATTCATTGTTTATAACAATCAAAGGTTATGCATCATTGAAAAAAAATAATGTTTTAAATATTTTTAAAATATTTAAAAAAATGCAGTTATTGACTGATCAAATGATATGATATGATAATTATACAAAAGTATTTGAAAGAGAGAATATGTTTTAGAAATAAGTGATACTTCACAGTAACAAGATATTAGCAAAATATAGAAAAATTGTTCATGCAATCCCCAAAAGGCAATTTTTTATGAATTTTGAATTTATTTGCAAAACATGATTATTTTTTTTACTGGTCCACTAACTAACTTATGACTTGACTTTCACACCTAAGTGGCACTAGTGGGATGTGTGGGAAGATGGGACTAGTTGGTGTGGGCGTAGGTGTGGGTGGCAAACAAAACCTGGGAGGGATGGCGGCTATTTACAACGGCCCATTGCTTTACCCCTTAAAGTGCTAAGTGCAACGTTTGTATGTTAAGTGTCAAATATTCTACCAAAAAAGGCTGTTGAAAACCTATCCTGTGGTAATTTGTTTAAAAGAGCTCCTGAAGGAGCTCTTTTAAAAAAAATTACCACAGGATAGGTTTTTATCAGCTCAAGATGATCAGTTTTAAATTTAGCTGATCCAACTTCAGCACTTAAAGGGTTAAGGCCTTGATAAATACTGACCCCCAGATCACCAGTCCACCTGTTTTAAACAAACCAGGTTGTTAATCAAGCTTAAACCCATGTACTTTGCGATGGATTTCAAAATCTCAAAATTTTTCAAATTTTTTCAGACCCTCTGTCCGATAAGAGTAAATGTTTGCCACTTTTACAAACATTTATTTTCACAAAAGTATCCATGTTTTTGTTTATGTTGAAGCTTAGCCCTTTGAAAATACTTATTTCCGTATGCTGTTGATTGTGAGTATTATATAATTAGGCGTCGCCGATATCGTTTAACCTCGAAGATGGACAGAGTTTGTTGAAATTCAGGGCATGTCTGTGTAACACAGCAATCTCTTAAACACTCGTCATTGGCGCGATCCTTGATCAAATAGACTAATTGAAACAAGAAGGGGGCGAAATAGACGAGAAGATGGGGCGAAGGAAAAAGAGCTTTCTTTCCCCAGTTTTTTTGCACACGTTGATGTTTGTTCTTGTACAAGAGATTATATTATCTAACTCGGCCCAGGAAGTGCAAATATATTATCTAATCGGATGTCAGGAGAGAAGAGAGTCGATGACAGGTCTGAAATTGACAACAGATATTAGAGAGTCCCTGGTTAAGCTTAGCCTTGAGTGAAATGGACAGTGTAATTAACGTGATGACCCCGTGCATTAATTTATGGACAAAGTAGTTATTATGCTATGAAGAGTCTGACATTGAAGTTATTAATGGACTTGCATAATAATTGTGCAATCTTTTTGTGAAATTGACATTCATAGATCCCATAAAGTATTGAGTATTTCAAACCCTTAAAATGAGGAATACAGACAGAGAGTTTATTAGAGTCTCACCTCACATTAATATTTACAGAATTACATGTATAAAAAAAAGAATCCGAAATTTAAACAGCAGTTGTTTTAGGCTGTTAAAAACCTACCCTATGGTAATTTGTTTAAAAGTGCTCCTGTCTGAACTCTTTTAAACAAATTATCACAGGGTAGGTTTCTAACAGCCTCTTTAGCTTGAAATTTATGCACTAAAATAGACAAATATTCTACTTACCATTCTCAGGATTAATGTACATTAAAGCTAATGTGTTATAAAATTAGAAGCATTTATCATGGTTCTACAGGAGCTCTTTTAAACAAATTACCACATGCTAGGTTTTTAACTGCCTATTTAATCTGGATTCTGAAATAGACAAGTATTGCACTTAGCACTTAGCATTTTCAGGGTTATTATGTACATTAAAATATACCCATTATAAAAAGTACACGCATTGATCTTGATTCCATTGACTTTGAAATAGATCTGTAAAAGATGAAGACAGGAGAGGAAAAGCTAATAAGTTTGTCAATAAGGAAAAAGGTTTTGATGCCAGAGATAATATTTTGGCAATTTTCAGATTCCCCACCACAAAACGCGCTCTAAACAGGCCCGTATATTTGCCGAGACCTGAAAACACATCCCATTTACTTTGTGATTGACATTGCCGAAAACGTTAAATATCATTTCAGTACGAGGGTGTGTGAACAAAAAGGAACAACACATCTGTGTAACTCATCAAACCGAGTTTATATCGCTCTGGCCGAAACTCTCAGCCAAACTTAGAGCTTCGCATACTTTTAAGTAGAGGATACCAACAGTGGGCTGAGGGTATTTGAGCATGGTTGCTTCGGAATGGCTCGGATTCTCACTCAATATGAGGTTTATATCATAAAGGGCTTTAGGAGGGTATTTGTGGCTTTCCGTTTAGCTGGGACACTTAGCGTTAACTTTTTTAACTCTTGTATGGATGAATCGCGAATATCTCCCTGTAGACGAGGTTTAATGCAGATCCACGGTGGTCTATCTGAGAAAACAACTGGTGAATTTTTTTGTCAAGTTTTCTAACTGGGATCACATTTCTGAACAGGATTAACACCGCTTTCTAAATCTAAGTGTACAGGTTTGAACTGGGTTAAAGCTCGAAATAAAAAAAATACAGACTATGAGGAAGTCTTTTTTAAACATAATATCACAGGATATTTTTTTAACCCTTACAGTGCTGAACTGGGATGAGTACAACTCAAAGCTGTTACTGTTACCACCTTGTTCTGTTGAAAACCTTTCCTGTAATAATTTGTGTAAAAGAGCTCTTACAGGAGCTCTTTTACACAAGTTATTACAGGAAAGGTTTTCGACAGCCTATGCAGGTTGGAGTTTGGAAATTGAAATTGACAAGTGTTGGGTTCAGCACTTTAAGGGTTAAATAACTTACGTAAGTCAGTGTGTGTTTTGAAATGGACAAATGTTGTGCTCAGAGGTATATGGTTTAAGAGTTGTTATGTTTTTAGGTCAAGTTTGGCCAGAGGAAGTAAAAATGTGTCGGGTATTTTGACCTATTGCTCTCTTGCTCTTGCACCAATGTTTCCAAGCTTTTCAACAAAACGCCAAATCGTTGAGAAATTTACAGCATTCTCCACAGCACTGCTACCAAGTGCTAGTTCCTTGGTGCAAACAAAAGCCAGGGGATGCTCAACGCGGGAGCAGGCTGTTTGCACAAGGAGATGTGCAAATTTCCTTCGCAGATTGCGTAGATAGACGCATGCACTTTGCTGTTTAGATTTCAGGACAAAGTTATCTTAAGCCCTATAATGACTGACACCACTTGGAGCAGTGGGAATCGTTTTTATTCAAGAAAACAGCACAAAAATCGCATGTCTCTGCTGAGGTGCAATGTAGAGCCTGTATATTGACATATGTTCATTTCGCTAAGTGTGACGTTAATTTCAAAGTTGTCCATTTTTCTTGTAACAACTTGAAATTCACATGCATTTATAAGAGGAGAGTTGTGAGGAAACCGATAATATTAGTCTGCGGGAGATGTTGGTGTTGTCCCTTTGCCGTAGACAAAAGAAAGAAATTGATTACAAATTTGTAATCGCGATGTTATGTGAGTCATATTTGCATTTGCACAGACATTGTCGCCAGCTTTTAATAATTTTCAATACTTTGACACCATGTCTGGTCAAGCAACACCACGTGTTGGCAAAAACTGGAGAAAGCAAATCTCTCAAATCTTAATTCAAATACGGCTGCCATCTTTTCCTTGTCATGGAGAGGGGTTATAATTGTAATGTGATACTTGGCAAGCGCTTGATGTTAGCGTTTGTCATAGTGCAATGGCCACTGCTGATGCAACACACAGCATCTGTCATATCAATGTTGACATTCTTGACATTCGGAAAATCAAGATGAAACCTGTCCATTTTATTCCAAATCATCAAACACCTCATTATTCGTGAACATCTTTTATGAACAATTCATCATTTGAAATTTATTACGAGTTTTGGTGTCTGAAGTCCATTTCATCCGAAAATAATATTGACAGCTAACCTCAGTGAGATTTAGGCAATTGTTCATACCATGACAAAACCTTGTTAGATTGTCATCTTTTCGCTGACAAATTATGATAAATGTGTGTCATAAATATGTTTAGCATTTTCGTCTAGTTTTCCCCGTTGACCTCAACATCCTTTTGTCAGTCAATTATGTCGTCAAATCACACAAGCCTCGTTTAGACTCCAGCATTTCCTTAGTGGGCCCCAAGAACATGCTAGGTGAAATGTTCCAGGAAAATATTTAGACTACAGAGTTAAATTTGAACAAAAGCTTTCTGTTGCATTTCATCGCTGTTCATGGACGACACTGTTCGTTGGCGTCAAATATTTGAACGGAATTAGTTGTGGCAGATACTGTTTAAACTGTAAGTCCCATCTAGAAGCAAATCCCTTCATCTTGGACCCAAAGTGAAGAAAATTGGTTTGGGAGAAATCAACATGTCTGTACGCAGTGGTGGCAAGTGTTAAACTCATTTGAGGGGGTGGGCGATGGGGAATGGGGGGGTCAATGTTATGTACAAGCACTCGGTGACCGGCAGTTTGGCAATGACATGGAAAAGGTGAAATTTGAGGAGAAAAAAAACCTTTTTTCTTTGAGGAGGAATCTCCCATCTTCTTGTATGCGCATGGAAATGTTTGATTTCGGTTTAATCGAAGACGGTGGGCTATTTCAGTTTCAAATTATCATGACATTACATTTTGTATATAGACAATGCCATGCTAATGGCATTTGTTGATTTCGGCATCCAAAATCGAACCTAGGCTGTTGAAAACCTAACCTATGGTAATTTGTTAGTAGCTCTATTAAACAAATTACCACAGGATAGGTTATCAACAACACAAGGTGGCCAGAGGTTTATGTACAAACAACATTTTAGCATTTTGAGGATTAAAATTCAAAGAATTGTATCGGTACGTAAATAGTATTTATCGTAAGATGGTAGTATTAATTAAGTGGTATACAAGTTCTATTAACCCCAATTCAGCACTTTATGGGTCAAATTAAAAGTACCACATCAGCAAGTGATCAGTATTTAAGATCACAATAATTAGTGTTTACATTCAACAAACCCTAATTTAGAACTTTTAGGATTAAAATTCAAAGTGACATGTCTTTGAATGATTAGCATTTGATACCATAGTAATTAGTGTTAAGTAATGAGTCCAATTAAGGATTTCCGTGGTTAAAATTCAAAGTAAGTTATCTCAAGTAATTAGTATCTAAGATAGTGATAATTAGTCCTAATTTAAATTAAGAGTTAAAATTCAAAGTAACATGTTCGAGTATTTAGTCATTCTTTTATTTGAGCTGTTTAAGAGTTTAAATTTACAGTAGCATTTCTGCAAGTAATTAGTATTTGAGATTGTGTAAGATGACAATTTGCCATGATCTATCTTCGTGTGCGCAAGTTATTAGTGATCTTTGCTAGCAAAGGGCACTTGTCTCATCAATAGTGTCTACGTAAATGGTAATACCTTGCAGCTATGTGCGAGCCAGTTTAATCTTCGTGCCCAACCTCATGTATAGGCCTTATGTTTAGCTTGCGCTGCAGTAGGTATCCCACAATACACCAGCTGCTAATGTACTTCCTGTGTGCTACAGACAAGATGGAATTGACATAAATGTCACTTGCAGGCAAGAGTTGTCAAATTTTCAGACAGGTGCTTGATCAAGCTGCGATCGCTGGATGGTACAAGGGAAAAGTAGCTGAGGAAATAAAACACTGCATCTATAATAAACGGCAATCGTTCACCCGCTGACGTGAAATTTACGTGATAGTCAAGTGTTGACATGAAATTGGCAAGCATGGTACAACACTAACGTTGTTTTAGCTTGGACATACTGGGAAATATGCATGAAAGAGCAAAGCGATTTGCAAATGAGTCTCCAGTGAAGACATCTTTCGCCTGCTAGTCTTCAAATTGACAAAGATTATCCCATTGAGTCCGAAATTGACATACTAGGACGTCAGGTGATAGATGTGTTCCAATACTTTGGGGACAGCCAACTCAATTCAGCAATTCCCAATTCTCTGAATGTGCGACAAGATTTATTTTCTAAAGGTGCCATAAGTTTCCTTGCCTTTAAAGTGATTACACCTTAGTCAGCATTACCATGTTTTGCAATGCTAAAAAACAACATGATGTACAAATCCTAAACCAACAGTGACAGGATGAATGGTAATGAATTGATAAATTCTTCATAATTGCCATAAAAATTAATTCATGTCAATATTTCTTTTCTCACTATCAAAGCTTTGTCATGGATTCTCATCCTTCAAAATCAAAACTACTCATTACAAAATGATAAATATGCAAATAGCGAAAATGATTTGGTGTGTGTCAAAAATTAATTTGTCTTGGGTGTGATCACGTGATAAGTCCAGTCATCAAAGTAAAATTATTTTTTTCGAAACGAAAATAAAATGGACAAATATTAATCAGTGTACAAGTTTCAAAGTCGACATTCATTCATTTATTTCACAATCAGTTTTATTCAAACTCAACATTCATTTGTATGTTTAAAATCTGTATTCTGTTGTATATTTCAGTATAACTTTTCTTTTTCTTTGCTTCACCCTCAGGCATGTAGACTGACAGAACAATATTTTGGTGGACTAATTTGTGTTAGGCTGTAGAGCAACTTTACTATTGTAACGTTGTCAATGTCAGTCTTGACCAGTTCGGTAGACATGGATTACTACGTACATAATAAAGGCTACCTGCAATAGACAACCACTCATCCACAAACCACCATTGTAGACTCCACTAAAACATAAAACAATATTGTCTTTACAAAGTAAGTTAAACTCTGACATTTGTGTGCAAACAAAAACATTAGGTTTTCAATGTTTACAGTAAATTACCCATTTAAATTGGTAGACTTGAAGGTGAATGTTATTTGATAATGAAAGTCCTGAATAAATAGATTCTAGTCTCTGACTGGATACATATGCAATTAGGGGATTGTGTAGATTTAACGCAAAGAGCACTGAATTGATTTTAGTAAGATGTAAAATTTTGACCACTTTGTGCTGTTGAAAACCTATCCTGTGGCAATTTGTTTAAAAGAGCTCCTCAAATGATCTCTTTTGAACAAATTACCACAGGATAGGTTTTCAACAGATTGTCAGTATGAAGAAACGGCTAGAATAAATCTTGACCGAATTTTCATTGTCAGGGTGAAGCGGATGAGCCGAGGCGGAAACGTGCCGCCTCAACACGTGATGAAGATACCCGTGAACTGACCAGCACGCTCCTGCAGCATGTCTAGTCACACCAACCAGTGCATTTACTTCAACATGTGGACAGTGGCCAGTCAGATGACGACGACGACCAGTGTTGGTGGACGTACAGCCACATCGTCAAGTGCTTGGACTCGACTCTTGCCACTGACCAGCCACAGTGTTGTATTCTTTCGTCTCATCAGCTTTGGTTTTTAACAGACAGGTGACGTGCATGGTCGAGAACTGAATAAAAAATTTCCATGCAGAAAAGGACTGGAATACGTCACTGTATTGAATGAGTGCAGAAACTCAAGAGTCTTTCAGATCTTAATGTTTCCATGATTCTTTATGCTTATGTTAAATATACATATGCACCGGTAGGGTGCATTACATTTTAATCTTTTGATGTTTATGCGTTATTTTTTAGCATTGATACTTCATCTATAAGTGGCTTCATTATATGTTTGTATTATACTTGTCATGGAGTCTGGCAAAACTTTGATAAAATTTCATAGCAAAGTTTCAAAGCTCAATTCATTATTTTTTGTTGTTAGCAATGTTTGCAGTAACTAACACAAATGAAGGATTTTGAAGTATTTGATCCAGAACTTAAGTCTTTGTAGATATTATTTTATGTATTGAAAACTCACATGTGGCTGAATTCATCTCAAAATGGCTCTTGTAGTAGATGTTAAATTTGCTTATAAAACATGTATATAATTTACATTTTACCGCTGTAGAAATCTAGTTTGTTTTTCTAATTAATCATGTAGACAACATGTTTTACCTGTGTTGTTGTTAAAATTCTTTAAGTATTAAATATTGTTCTTACAATTAGTTAATGCCAAATATATTTTTACATTTATCTTAAATAACTCTTCTTCGCAAAACACAATTTCCATTCCAAAAATCTTAAAAAAAGATAAGCAAATCTTACAAACATGTTTGTTGTTTTTAATGGTGGCAACCAAATATAGGTGTACAGTTAATTTCAATTTAGTGGTCATGATTGTTTTCCTATTTAGACTTGATCTTCTTGTGCAGTTAGTTAGAAACATGGGTTATTACAATTATATTTCTGAAATTATTTTTATGTCCACAACTTTTATCTGAGAACACAACATTTCAGAGTATAAGCTTACTCCTTCATCAAGCATACACTCTGAAACTTCTTCAGATGAACCTGATAAAGGAGCAAGCATATGCTCTGTAATATTGTGTTCACATCAAAGTAGTTGACATTAAACAATTCTAAAAATATTCTTAACCCTTACAGTGCTAAACAGGTTTAAGTAGATTTTCAAACTGTGACCACCTCTGCTGGTAAAAACCTGTCCTTTGGTAATTTGTTTAAAAGAGCTCCTGTAGGAGCTCTTTTAAACAAATTATCACAAGATATGTTTTCAACAGCTTATTTTAGGCGGAATTTTGACAATAAAATAGACAAAAATTGGGCTTAGCACTTTGAGGGTTAACTTCTTAATGCAGTTCAAACTAGTGAGTTAGTCACAGAATAAAACCCCAATGCAAACAAAGAAAAATAAATTTAAAAAATTAGTTTTATAAACTATAATTGCAGAAAACATGATCAGTGTTTTTTCAACCTTGTTGCAGTTATGTGTATTCAACTTGGATACATGTTCAGTTTGTATTGTAATTTCTAATTGCTATTAAAATGACAAGTTACTTACTAAATCAAATCATGTATAAATCTCTGACCATTATAAACTCATATCCTGAAGTAGTCCCGAGAATCATGTGAGCTATGTATGAGAAATTTGAATTTCTCACTGATTGATGGTGCTTTTGAAACACTTACTTCGCCAAAGATTGCCATTTGTAAGACATATGTACCTCTGAGTTATAAGTGGGAATGGTTGAGGTCTTAAGTTGCTTTTCCCACTTAAGTTTTCACACAGTTACTGACAATTTACTGGATTTTTAATTAACTCTTCAGAGTATTAACCCTTAAAGTGCTGAACCCAACACTTATCAATTTCAATGTTCAAACTCCAACCTAAATAGGCTGTTAATAAAGCTTTCCTGTAATAATTTGTGTAAAATTGCTCAAATAGGAGCTCTTTTACACAAATTATTACAGAAAAGGTTTTCAACAGCACAAGATGGTAACAGTTTTGAGTTATCCTCACCCCAGTTAAACACTTTAAGGGTTAAGAAACACTACCATATGCTTACATTAACTTGTTTATTTGGTTCTAGTCTGATGAGGCATCCAGTTTGTACGTTGCGAGTGTGTAAGACCCCAGCTGACACAAAGTTATCTGGATTAGGATCGATGCCTTCTAAAATACTAGCTCCAAAACTCAATAGCTGAAAAGACAAAAAATTAGTTGGCATGTTTGGCAAGAAAATGTGAATATTAGTTAGACATATCTGGCGAGAAAATGTGAATGTTAGTTAAAAATATTTGGCAAGAAAATGTGAACGTTAGTTTGACAAATCTGGCTAAAAAGTGTGAATGCTAGTTTAAAATATCTGGAAAGCAAATGTATTTAACTTTTAGGGCGCTGATGATATGATTGATGCGCTTATCGGTTATTATTATTTAGCACCACTTAAGGCAACATTACAGCCATTAGCGGTATTTTGCTTATGGCATGCACAGTGGAATCCGACTTTAACTGGATTCGCTTTAGCCTAGAAAAAGTCTTGTTTCAGACAGAACAGCGATTACTAACAAACTACTGGCAGTCTTAACTGTCTCGACACATCTCCAACCTAAGTAAGCCCATTGTAAACTCATCCTGTGGTAATTTGTTCAAAAGAGCTCCTTTAAACAAATTACCACAGGATGAATTTTAACAGTACAAGGTGGTCGTCACTCCAATGCTCTAAGGCTCATGCTCTAAGGCTCACTATCAGTTTATTTAACATGTTTAAATTTTCATAATAAATTACAGTTAAAACTTTTTCTCATTTTTTTTACATACCTTCGCTTTTGTTTGTTCGGTGTCAACGGGAAACTGCGCCTTAAATATTTTTTGACACTCTTGATCTGGTCTGTGAAATAAAGAAAACAGTAACATAAATTTTAAAGTTTACAGCTGAAAGTTTAACAACATTACAATCAATGTCAGAGGTTTATGCCCTCTGTGCCCTCTATTTAATTAACTTATGTGGTACTGTTGGTATGAAACAAAATAATATGTTACGCATTTATTTTTGCAAATTCCCTCTATTGCGTGTGTGACCAGTGATGTGCGACAGACACGCAGGCCATAGAGGGAAGGCACCATGTCAGAGTGTAACAACTTTTCGTAAATTGCTAACAGGAAAACTTATCATGCAGCACAAAATGATAGTATTTTCTTACATGTTAACCCTTAAAATGCTGAGCACAACAATTGCTCATTTTAGAGTTCAAATTTCAACCAAAACAGGCTGTTGAAAACCAGTTCTGTGACAACTACAGGAGCTCTTTTAAACAAATTATCACAGGATAGGTTTTCAACAGCAGAAGGTGGTCATGGTTTTAAGACTGCCTCAAATCCACTCAAGCACTTTAAAGGTTAAAATTTGGTATCAAGAATATAAAAATTCAGTAAAGAAAATTAACATCCCGACCGGCAGACCCTAAATTTCAAAGACATGTAATAGGAACCACA
>JAULCD010326148.1:0-15670 GCA_032361085.1 Calliostoma canaliculatum | reverse complement strand
GTATTCATTAAAGATTACGTCTTAACCAAATCTCATTGTATGTAGATCTAGTGTATGTTCATAAACATGTACACGTGATCTGTTAGCCCTCGATTCAGTTATACGGAAATTCGCTATCCGGACGATTTTAGTAAAAAACGTAAGTGTCCATATATTCGAGACACGACTCTACTCCAAAATGTTGTCTTTACACACCAAAGAAGTTGACATCCTAAAAATCCCTGAATTATTCTTGTGACTTTTAAATGCATTCTTGTCATAACCAGCTAAAACTCGCAGATTTGAGGTGGTATTAAACCCCAGCCCACTCACTTACAATGTCATTCAAGCAATCAATATATTCATGATGTTAATTTATATTTTCAATAGCTTATCCTGGTTTTGTTTTAGCTGAGATAACCTTTGCATCTGGTTCTGGGATGAACTTGACTCTTCCTGTCCCTGGTAAAGAGTGGATCGGTGAAGGTAAGCTTGGAGCTGTGTTTAATAGAGATGTACCAAATTTAAAAAAACAAAAACAAATTCGGTCTTGTGACTTAAGTTCGCTTCTGATTATCATGTTGAAGCTCCTATACGGTCAGTTTCAATAAATTTTTAATAAAAACCAAAATCCAACATTAATGATTGTACTTGATATAAATTGTCGTAGGAAATCAAGGTGGTTGTAACATGTTGATTACCAGTGGAAGGATCTGACCTCCATATATTTACTAGTCATGGTGTAGAATAGTATGAGGGAAATCAATCCAGCACTCTAAGGTTCAAATCATTTTCACTTTGCAATCATTTTAGAAGAGTTGTCTGCAAGATTCATTTTCAACTTTGGAGTCTGGAAATCGACAATGTGTTAAAGACATGATGGTGTTCAAATGTTGCGAATACATGGCCTCAGGAAAGTTTTACAAGATGTATATATATATCCACTTTGAGAAGCTTCTCAATGTCAAGTTTTGTCTCCGGGAGTGACCAAAAGAAAATTTTAAGTTGAATCTGACCCATTTGAGGAGTATTTGCAATTTTTACAACAAAAAATGATTGTTGCGAAATTTGTCTACTGACAATAACATTTTTCTTCAGAGCAGATTGCAAGGCCTTCTTCTACATCACCTGTATGAAACTGTTGTTGAACTCTGTTGCTGATTCTATATTGCTGTCCACAGAAATATCTCTAACTACAAAAACTTGTCGATCATTTTGTCAACAGTTATCTTGAAGAATAGTGGGTTTTATTGCATGAATGGCTCTAAAACCATTGCCAACGAAAACAATTATAAATTCTGTTTGTGATGTTAAGGGTTAGCCGGACATTGATGAAGACTGTTGAGTGTTTCAAGAGATTTTCTTCTTGAGGCTTTAATAGCATTGGGCAAGTAGACTTGGAAGACTAACAATGTTTTTACAACAGATGTGTTCCGTAGAACAACCATGAAGACCTGAATATTAGGGAAGAGTGATGAGTCTTTGCTGGCACAGATTTCTGCACAGGTTTTTTCAACTTAAATTTCTAACCAGCCGAACAGGAGGTGACTGCCCTGCTATTGCTATTAGGGCACAGCTGCTTATCATTTGCCAACAGGGGGATGACTGCCCAGCTAGTGACTGCCCAGCCTTTGCCAACAGGGATTGCTGCCCAGCGGTTGCCAACAATGGATTGTTGCCCAGCTGTTGCCAACAATGGATGGTTGCCAACAGGAGATATTATTTCTGCCTTTGACGTTAAGGAATTGCTGTCCAGCTAGTGACTGCACAGCCTTTGCCAACAAGAGATTGCTGCACAGCCTTTGCCAACAAGAGATTGCTGCCCAGCCTTTGCCAACAGGAGATTGCTGCCCAGCCTTTGCCAACAGGAGATTGCTGCCCAGCCTTTGCCAACAAGAGATTGCTGCCCAGCCTTTGCCAACAAGAGATTGCTGCCCAGCCTTTGCCAACAGGAATTGCTGCCCAGCTAGTGACTACCCAGCCTTTGACATCAGGAATTGCTGCCTAGCTGTTGCCAACAAAGGATTGCTGCCCAGCTGTTGCCAACAAGGGATTGCTGCGCAACTGTTGCCAACAAGGGATTTCTGCCCAGCTGTTGCCAACAAAGGATTACTGCCCAGCTGTTGCCAACAAGGGATTGCTACCCAACTGTTGCCAACAGTGGATGGCTGCCCAGCGGTTGCCAACAGGGGATGACTGCCCAGCCTTTGCTAACAGAAGATGACATGTTAACTTTGGCCAACAAGATTGCTGCGCTGCTGTTGTTAACAGGGATTGCTGCCTGGCTGTTGCCAAGAAGAGATTGCTGCCTAGCTGTTGCCAACATTGGATGACTGCCAACTCTATGCAGAAAAATAGGAAGATTGTCCTGTTATTGTGGATAGAAATTACTTTAATGGGGTAACGATCAAGCCTTGTCAATTAGGAAACCTTTTCAGCCTTTATACAGGGAAGAAGTCAAGTCTTTATGGAAAGGGAAGACATCCTTTCTTTCAACAAGAATTGTAGCCTCGCCTTGCCAACAGGGATCACAATTCAGCCTTTTCAAACAGGGATCACAATTCAGCCTTTTCAAACAGGGATTGCTGCCAAGCCTTTGCTGACCGGAAAGGATATCAAACCTATGCTGGCTGGTTTTACTATCCAGTCTTTCTGAACATAAGATTGTAAGGAAACTACAGAAGACAGATTTGGCATAAGTAGTTGTTACCTTCCTAAAGAGGATTGTCAGAGTTTTGCGTCTGGTGTTTGCATATGAGCCTATTAGCTTTTGATGATCAAGTTCACTGTCAATCAGTTCTTGTCTTTAGAGATTATGAAAAAATTTCAAACCTTCTTGAGGTAAATTTTATGGGAATGGTACATATGTTTCAATCTTGTTGTTTTTATGATCAGATTATTTTTGGAAAACAGTTTTTCAAACACCAAAATGTTTTGGTTATTGGAAGAGAGTCAGTCTATAGGCTGGTCCATCCAGGACTTCAAAAGTGAATCTTCATGTTGTCAACACAAGACCAGGAACACAGTTGATCAAGTATTTAATCTTTCAGTCAGATAAAAAGTAAATAAATACAAACTTTTTTTAAATGGATGGATGTTCATGCCTATGATTGAACTGTTGCATCTGATATTTGTAAATAATTTGAGTTTCTAGTTTGGAGGTTTATATTGTCCACTTTAGCAAATGATAGCTAATGTTTTTTATTTTCATTTGGAGTTTGTCTCGTATAGCTGAAATTATTCCAACATTCAATTTGATAGACAACACATTTACTGCTGTTGTCACAACATTGATACCATTTGCTTGAAAAACCCTTCCTTGTAAGATATCAATGTTTACAAATTTAACTTTGATAAAAGTTTTGAGATACCTTTATAGATTTCTCCATAGGTTTTAGAAAATGCATGAACAATTGTGTTCGAAAATATAATCCTAAAATCGGTTGTACTCTCCTGTGCCCTGATCTGTTTCATGTTTAATAAGACACCTTTCTTGAAATATATCAGAATTAACAACTTACCTATTTTTGATGTATTTCAATCTGTTTCCTGTCAACCCTATGCAGTCTAAATCTTTTGTCATAATCAAGCGATGTCTCCTCAATTGTTAGCCAAGTCGTGATACTTTTGCTAACAGAAGTACTGCTGTACAAGCTTGCTGTATGAGCTGCAGTACTGTTTGCAGTACAAGTTGAAAGATATCCCATTGGCCTGGGAAGCGAGTCTGGAGAATGCTGTCATGACCCGGAGGTCATCCTGACCTGCACAGAGTCGACTGATAGTCATGCTGACTATCTCCGAGACAAGCAGTTGTGTCATGTTTAGGATTATCTTGTTGCAGGAAAACTTAAAAATAGACAATTAAGCATCAACAACGTCCCAGTAGGAACATCAAGAGAGATGCTTGAAGTCATGTTCCCGCACACAATTGGTGTGAAGTTCCAGACTCTAAAGGCTAAAGAGAAATCTGGGTAAGTAAAGGTATAATTTGAGGCAGAGTTGTCTCCCCTGATTGGAATCTCGAGGTGCTCAGTCAGTCCCTCACAATCTCTTCATTCCCAGCAAGCAGAAGCATTTACATACAGAAACACTTCCTTTTTGTTCATTCCAAAATTATTTCTGTTTTTCATATTAATCAAAACAAAACATTGTTCAACATTCACAAAAATTAGTAGAGCATACAATTAATCGTAAGATGATTGTAGATTTGCACAGACGCTCTTTACCAGTGATGTCAGTGGACTGAATCTACCTTTGAATTTGTCAGGTGTTTCCACTGAGAACATTTGTGCCCAAATTAATTAATCAACTAAAGTGTCGTATTACAGCACAACCAATTTCCATAACCAAGTCTTACACAAATCTGTCGATATAAAAGGAACTCATACTTTTCAACATGTATTGCAGTTTTTCATTTGATATGATTAGTTTTTAAAAGTCTGTTTGGTTTGTATGCATGAAAATAATAATTTTTCTGCATATCCAGGCATTTATGAATGTAAATTTTTGTTCTAAGAATTACAAGATAGTTTTTAGCAGCCTGATTTTGTTACTTTTCAACTATTTTTCAGCTCCCAATCATGTATGTGATTGGATATTCATTGCTTAATGTTGGTTGGTTTGTCTAAATGAGCCAAATCAGATGCTGTGAAACTGGATCCATAGTGTTGGCCTACAACCATCTGGAATATGTTCCTGATGTGCCTTCTTACTCATGCAAAAATGCTTAAACGTGGTTTCTCAAAAGCAGAATGTATGTGTAATTTTCACCTGAAAGACTGTTATATGATCTTCTATTGTTTTTTCAGTCATGGTATGGGTTCGAGCCACCCTTCCTGCAAATTTGTTTTCCTTAACATATTGCCTCATATTGCCAACTTGCCTTTTCTGGGATAATAAGTGAATAACACTTGAAAGGCCATTTCGCCCCAAACAACGTCACATTGACATCACTGTCTTAAGATATGTGACCATGAGAATGCCATGAACAACCCAGCCAACTGAACAAAATGTGTTTGTTGAAGTTTTATGGTTCATGATGAGGGTATATTCTTGGCATGTGATTCTAAGCTGTTGAGTGATGCCATTTTCTTGTCAATATAATATAACTTCATGTCATTGTTGTAGCATGGGTCTACATTATCAGATTTAAAGACATGACATTAGCGTACCAAGTCCTGCACCAAGTGGTATGTTTGAATCATGTTCAGAGGCTCTGCATTTTTCTAGCTTGTTATGTACATACAGTACAGTGTTCTTCTGCAGCGTCATTGTATTAAATAGTATCAGTAAAAGCAGGTTCAATTCCATTTTAGAACTGTACTGGTGATGCAAGATTCCTTTTTGCAATAAACTGGTCAGTGTGAGATGATAAATGATTTTTTTAAAAGAAGTTTAGCGCCAACTCATTCATTTACTGGGGTTTTTTTATTAAGGAGTTACAGCAGCATTGTGTGAAGTTTTTTCCATCTGGATCTTGGGATTTAACAGTTTGGTGGTTTTGTTTTGAGGTGTTTTCCCAAGTGTATTGCTTGTGCACAAGATGTCCACACCACAGTATTAAAACTTCCAAGACAGATGAATTTATTTAATTCATGTGTGAAGTGAAACGCAGTAACTGTTGTGTTGTAAGATATACTGTCCTGTTGGTACTTAATCCTGTATTATAAACCTACTGTCAAAAACACAACTCCAAATATTGTCTTCTATGTGAATGACAGTAGGATGTATAATGATTATGACAATTATCATTTCTCATTCTTTGAGAAAGAAAATGGTCAATGGGAATCCTGGAAACCAGTCCAAGAAGAAAATACTACATGCTTTGAATTATTATTTTTTAAGACCAGTGTCTTCAAATCTGTAATCTTTTGTAAAAGCCTCACCTTGCCAGAATACAAACAAAGTTACTTAACCCTTACCGACAGGCAAGGTTAGGGTTAAATTGAGCTTTTGTGACCGTTTCTTGCCCTCGATTCCGATTCACACATTCCATATTTGTTAAACACAAAACTGCAATCCTTGAAGCCAAGAAAAAAACATGGAAGCCGTGTCTACATTTACACGTGTATACATAGGAAATATAAACTATCCAACATACTGGCACTTCTTTTGAAGGCTTCATTTTAGTATGACACTTTATATGGTTGTCTTTCATAGAATTTGCTGTCGTTCTCTCTAGCTAAACTAGACCACTGTCAACAATGATTCAATAGTTGGTCTATACAATGTTACACAACACAAGTCTTTCCAACATGATATGATGTAGTACGTGTATTTGAATCGCACTTGAATTCTCAAAATTGTGACCTAATTCAAAAACCTTGTAATTTTAAAAAAGAAAATATTAATGTATTTTCGAAATAATTGTAACCCCCCCCTAAAATAATTTTTGGGAATGAAATAAATTTTATATTTTAAATTATTGGTTATTGTTTGAACTTATATTTTTTTGTATTTTTCCTTGTTTTTACTAGTAACTATATCTACTTTTGTGCGTCCTTTCAGTATCGCCACCTTGGAGTGTTCAAGCACAGCTATGGCGCGGTCTGTGAAGAAATGCTATGTCGGCATAAAAGTTGGCAAAAACAATGTTGAACTTTCCAGAGTCTTTGAAGATAAAGATGGTATGTATTATAAATGGTCACATCATGCAAATTGAATCGCCATAACTGATTAATTATGGTTGTTGAAGCAGAAATTTTCAGTTTCACCTATATTATTAGAATTTGCTTCCTTTTGGTTGAAGCCTTAAATTTGTTTTGAAATCATCTGCAAGAGTTTAGTTAAATGTCTGCAAGCATATCATACATTTTATGTTATAAATGTACTACTGTAAGAGTGCTAAGCACTGTTCTTTACCATTATAGTGTCTAAATTTAAACCTATTATACTGTATTAAAACCTATCTCGTTAAATTTTGTTTAAAAGAGCTCCTGCAGGATAGAATTTCAAGAATGGGTTTCAGCAGCACATAGTTACATTAAAGTTCATCAAGCTCATTTCAATACTCCAAATGTTAAATATCTATTTTGTGGCTTTAGAAAAAGATGAGAAGTCCACTTCTCCAAAGCGATCATTTTCAAGTTCTTCACCGAGAGACAGTGCTCGTCGTGAAAGCAGCAGCAGCAGCAGGAGCAGGGACACAAGACGTAGTGACGACAGGAATGGGGACCGAAACGGAACTTCTATTCGAACTGAACGGAAAACTGATAGTAGACCGAGTTTGAGACAGGAACAAGCCAAAAAGATTGCAGATCGCAGTCGTCAGTTCCGCATGCAACAACAGGGAAATGTGCGCCTCAAGCAGGAGCAGGCCATGAAGCAGATTCATCAGAGACAAGTATGTTGACCCAAAGTGTTTTAGGAGTTAGTTGGATACAAACAGTAACTGTGCTGGCAAAAACCTATCCTATAGTAATGGAGATTCTCACCGGAGTGTCTCATGATATCGAATACATCAAGACTTTTAAATCTCTGAGGTTGGCTGAATCTGACAACTGTCCTCATATACTGCTTTATTTAACACAAGCAATATCAAGGTTTGTCAAATGTGACAACACTTCAGGTAAAGCCCCCCAAAACGTCCAAAGCAGCAGCATTTGGGTTAGGGTAAGTCAACAAGGTCAGCTGTAAGCAAACAGCTGTGAGCGGGGGTCAAAAGTATTCTGCACATTAAGGATTGAAACATAGTCTCCCAACACAATACAAAATGTTACCCTCTAACATATTTCTACTGTATTTGCATGTGCAGTTCTGTTACACTTGTAAAAAAATTATAACCATGATTGTCATATTGGGGATATGTCATCTTATAATAATTCTCTGCCACCTCCACCCCAAAAAAACATTACCAAAGTAGCAAATATTGAGTCCAAGGATTAATTCTTTTTCAGATGCAAATACAGCAGGAGCAGCAACAAATACAGATGCAGAAACAGCAGCAACAGGCCATGTTGCAGCAGCAGCAGCAACAGCAGCAGCAGCAGCAACAGATGGCACAGGCTGTGCAGCAGAAGCAGATGGCACAGGCTGTGCAGCAGAAGCAATTGGCACTAGCTCGGGCACAGGCAGAAGCTCAGGTAAAGATGGCAATGATGGAAGGGTCTGGTGACGGACTGCTGGGAGCCGCTCCAATGAGGGCAGGACGGGGAGGGGCACAGATGGACAACTGGATGGATGATCAAGGTTCTCAGGTTCCAGGGCATGGTCATGGTATCAATGCTTCCATGGTTGGAGGACCAAGCAGGAGAATGGAAAATGTCAACATGGTCGAGATGGAACAAACTCGAAACCAGTTTGGTCAAAGAATGGATCCTGATCAGCAAGAAATGTTTAGACAAGAAGAGAATCTTGCCAACAGGATGGATGCTGGTTATGGTAATCGAATGAACAGGAATGAACCAATGCATGTAAGAAATGAAGCCATGCCCAGAAATGAACCAATGCGGTTGAGAAATGAAGCCATGCCCAGAAATGAACCCATGCGTGGAAGAAATGAACCCATCTCAAGAAATGAACCAATGCGTGGAAGAAATGAACCCATTGCTAGAAATGAACAAATGCGTGTGAGAAATGAACAGCTGTCTAGAAATGAGGCTATGATAAGTAGAAGTGAGGCTGTGATGAATGCCCAGGTGTCAAGAAACGAGGCTGTGCTGCCCGACAGCCGACCCCAAGGACCTTGGGCGGATCGCTCCCCTCGGTCGTCTGGTCCCGCCATCAGCCACATGGCCTCCAAGTCCCCAGCCCGAAGACAGGATATGTACGAGCAGGGTTCCCAGTCCCAGATTGATCAGCGACACAGGGACCAGATGCACGATAGACGAGAACGAGATTGGGGCGCTGGCTACCCAGAGGAACAAGACAGAATTAAGGACACCTATGCAGCAGACAGAAGGTGAGTGGGAGGGTGTTAAAGTTTGAATATGTGCTAATAGATTTTTGGTCTCTTCCCTTCTATTCTTTGAACACCAGCCTTTAATTCAGATTTGTGATAAGATTGTGTTAAATTAACAGACCGTTATTGTGCCTGCCCGAACAAAGTTTGTGGTATATAAAAAGAAGCCCTATCTGTCACATTTGTTCCAGAGCAGAACTGTAAAACTATTTACTGAACTGTCACAAATATTTTTACAGACATCAAGCTTGTTGTGAGCTTGTGTCCTTTGCTATTTTTATCCCCCACAGCGTATTTTCCAGGGTATTAAAATGAACTGCGTGCATCCGTCCGTGCAAATTTGTGCAAATTTGTCCCGGGCAGAAGATAAATATGGCTTATTATTTCTTCACCAAATTTGGCACATAGGTCTGATGTTATCCTCATGGCTATTTGGCAGTTTTGGATTTCTGAATCAAATTTACTTTTATTTCTAGGCGAAGGGAGATGGACCGCAGTGTTGACCAGGATGATTTTAGACAGGAGTACAGAACTGGAGAATATGCATATGAGGGTGGAAGAGATGACCCATATTCTGGAGGTAGTTTGTGTTACAGTTTAAACTTGCTTTTCCGTTCACCCTTAGAGTGCTTGGAATTTATGACCTTCTGCTGTTGAAAATTTATTTTGTTGTAATTTGTTTAAATAAGCCTCTATACAATTTTTTTTTAACAAATTACAGCAGAAAATTTATTAAAAACCTTTCCTATTGCAATTTCTTTAAAAGAGCTCTTGCATGTTTTTAACTGGTCTTTTGGTGAAGATTTCTTTTTTCTTTTAACTGGATACTTAGTTTATACTTTAAGAAAATAAATTCAAGTCTAAAAGACTATTTTAATTTCAAAACTTTAAAACTGATAAAACTAACAACTTTGCAGTGATGGTTTTTTTATGAGAATTTGGATGATTGCCATATATCTGACACCTAGAGACCAATTAAAGGTCAATTTTGTAAAATCTACGTTTCTTACACTTTTTATTGTTTGGTTGTATCTGCTTGCAGCTGGAATTAAGAGACCAGGACAAATGTTGAGAGGGTCAGAGGTTGTTGAAAAAAGGCAAAGAATGGCTCAGGTAGAGACAGTGTTTTATTTAACTCTGTTGGTGGTATTGATTTGTCAATTGTATATTATTTGTAAACCACAATTCTTTGAATATTTATTTTTAAGCAACATTACATGTTTCAAAAAGCCTAAAATGTAATTACAAGGTGATCTAAAAATAATGTGGTAACTGTCATGTAATACCAGTTACCAAAGTAAATAATCGTAAAAATTATAATTTTACCATGAAGCAAGTAAAAATTTATGTATTAACATACACATTTAATGAATGAGTAAAATTATAATTTACACTTGGCCTGAATCATAGCCTTTTCCTTTTAGTCAATCGGTAGAGATTGAGAATATGTAAACAAAAGGGTAACTACTGATAGTGCAGGAGTTGCCTGCCCAGTTACCCATAATGTAACCAGGGTAAAATTTTTCACCACCCCTCTTCTCTCCCACTCTTTACCAATCGACAAGAAGGAAAAGGCTACATGTATGATTCAAGCTAAGTATAAATTATAAATATACTCTAAAAATTCATAAAATGTATTAATGTATTTGGCCTAGATAATGATTTCATGATACTACCCAATTCACCAGGATAAAGTAATAAAATTACTGCAATAAGTTAATTTTGTTAAATAATACCAGCCCTGAATGACCTTGGTGGCATTGCACTGGTGTCTCTCGCCCAGTGTTTCCGTTGGCAAATTTAATAGCAGGCCTCTTTAAAAGAATACCGATTCTACTCATTTTCTGCTGGTCACCATAATAAGTTACAAATTATGTTGCAGAAAAAAACCTTTAATCTGTTTAAACACTGCTGATATCAACTGATAGCTAAAAAAACATGGCATGGTTCATTGCACTACGTTTCACTCCCCAGTAGGGGAGTGAAACGAAGTGCAATGGACAAAGCTATGTTTCTTAGCTAACTAACTATATATTTATACTACAAGGCATGATACAGTAATAGAATCAACGACTTGAATTGTTAATTGCAATAGTATTTCTGACTGACACGCTTAAAATTTACTGGTCCTGATAATATTTTACCGTCAAAGCTGACATATGCCGGAGAATGGAAACACTACTTACCTCACCTGTTTTCACTTGCAGAGATCCGACTATGGTGCACTGCAGGATGACCACCAACAGCAAGACATGGAATGGTGAGGACACATCTTGTATTATTATAAAATCAAGTCTCGCAGTTTGTCAACTGTGATGTTTTGTTTTTATTATGAAAAATAACCATTGTGCTAAAATTCATTTCAGTAGGTCTGAAATTTGTGACCAGTTTTTGCTTTTGAAAAGCTATCCCTTTAGTTATTTTAAAGCTCAGAAATGAACTTTTTTTAAACAAATACCATAGGATAGGCTTTCAACAGCTTATTTTGGTTCAAATTTAGATACTGAAAGAGAAAAACAGCGTGCTTATCACTTGAAGGGTTAATGAACTTTATTCCATTTAACGATGGAAAGTAAATTTAATAGTACCGTTGTATTTTACCATGAAAACAATGCCAATGTTATGTAATGTGTGAATAACAAAGACTTCAAAAGTATAGTCATGTTTTCAGTAAATTTAATTGACCAATTTTGATGTACAGGACAAGACCAGAGGACTCTCAAGACATGCTTGGTTATGCTGACCACCCACCAAGGTGAGCCAAATGTTTGGAGCTGAAAAATAATCTAAAACTTTTATGTTTACAAAGATGGCTTGTTACACGATTTCTTGCTCTTCTGATTGAATTGGTGTTAGGAGAATGCACAAATTTCTGGATGTGGCAATATCTTTTGCTTGAAGATTATTGCAAATTAACTGACTAAACAGATCATTTAGTAATTTTTTGTAATTGTTAGTTGTCTTTTATTTTTTGTGCATTCATAGAAGTATAACGGTTAAAAAATCTATATGAAATATGATTTATTTTTTTGTTGGCTTTAATCCAAACACTAATGGTTGCCTGAAATTTTTTAAAACCATCTTTTATTGATTCTTACAATTGTCAGATTTTGGGTAAAATAATGTAAAGCTTAGTGCTACTACAGCTGTGTAAGTTATAAAAGATACGATTGCTTCTCGCATCCTACCTGTTCATGTTCCTAGAGTAAATAGGACAGGAGGATTCTTATACCTGAGAGTAATGCAAATTGTTTTTTACATGACATGGTAGTCTAAAACATCTGCAAAATATTTGAGTCTAGATGTATTTTAACTAGTCATGACAATTGTATGTCTAAATTTATTTTCAACAATGGTGTTATTCTATGGATATCAACTTCTTTATTGCAATTTATGCAACGTTTCAGTGTAGATACTAACACCGTTAACAAACAAGATTACTTGCTTGATAACGGTGATTGTATCTACACCAAGTTGATACCCATAGAATACCTCCATTGTTCATTACACCAACTTCTAGAAAATGCCCATCAAAGAAGTTAGATTTATTTTGCTGACTTTTTGCTATTTATTTAATCAGGCAGAAGCAAGCGTGGGGTTCAGGTGGACACCTCCAGGACCGGCCCACCACTGAGGGGAGTTTCAAGATTCACGACTACGGCCACCAGTCACAAGGGGATGACATATGGGATGACCAGCAGGCCAGGTGAGTAGGGCCCCTAAAAAAATTGTTGTGGTTCCGATTACCCGACCTTGTCTACATTTTGGCTGCCGACCCTTTTTTTTTTATTATCGTAATGACAAGAAATAACATTGTATCATCTACTGCAGCTGAAAACCTATTTATCTTATTAAGCTTTAAAGTGCTTAGCACAACATTTGCAGATTTTAGATTTTAATTTCCATCTGATACAGACTGTTAAAAACCTATCCTGTGATAATTTGTTTAAAATAGCTCTTACAGGAGCTCTTTTAAACAAATTATCACAGGATAGATTTTCAACAGCACAGGATGGTCATAGTTTTAAGATTGGCTGAAATCCACTCAGCACTTTAAGGGTCAAAATTTGATATCAGTAAAAAATATTTCGATACAAAAAATAAAATTCCCGACCGACCTACCTACCCTAAATTTTAAAGACATGTAATCGAAACCACAACATTTTTTTTGTTTGGCCTAGTGCTGGCTGCCAATAGTTTATACAGGTTTCAACTGATAGAGCAGTTGCAAAGAACCAAATAAAATTTTGAATAAGTGGGGTTAAAGTTCCAAATCTTACTGATTCGGCTTGATGATGTGATGTAGAACTTAATAGTGAGATTTTGTCATTCACTAATTGCTAATCTTACTTTTAATGTGTTGAATTTGGTTGAGTTTAACTTAAAATTGTGACCACCTTGTGCAGTGTAAAACCTCTTCTGGAAATTTGTTTAAAATAGCTGTACGAGTTTGATCACTCCGGTTTGCTCATCGTCTTATGTGTGAGAGTGTGATCCCAAATGTAGCATGTATTGTTCAATCATAAGAGTCAGATTTCAGCTATCAGTCAGGTAAAGTACAAGGCTTTTATATAAGTCAGGTTGTTGAGTATACTAAAAATTCCTTTCTAGTTATGGCCAAGGATCAAGTTCATTGCCGAAGCTGCCAGCACGTCCAGTGGGAATTCTAAGGAATAAACAGGGAGGTCAGCCGAACAGACAAATGCAGCAACAGGGACAGTCAATACAGCAACAGCGACAGCGCCCTCCCCTGCAACAGCAGAGACAACCGCCATCTCGTCAACAATCACGACCGCAGGGTCAAGGTCAAGGTAGCTCCGGTCCAGGTCAGCAACAAGCAATAGGACAGCAACAGGCAATGATGCAGCAACAAATGATGCAAGCTGCTGGTCGCTTCCAGCCCAAAATGGTGCTGCTGCCCACACGAATGATGACAGGCATGAAGAGGTGAGAGGGGCATAACTCAGAAGTGGAAATCTTTTCCCCCCAATAACTGATGCTAATTCAGACCAAAAGTTTTTGAAAACATTTGATGACGGAGGAAGCATAAGCCCCAAAATGTTGTGAACTTAAAAACAAACCAGAAGTTGACATCAAAGAAATCCCGAACTTAGAGATGTAGTTTCCTTAAATACAGAGAGCAAAAGTTACTTCATGGATGACAACTTTTTTTTTTGTGGTATGAGTAACATTTTAGAATACCTCCTTAAACCATTGTCAAGCAAAGAAAAGGGTTTTAGAAGCAACACTAAAATGATATAAAGACGTCATCCATAAAGTTAATTTTGTCCTCAATATTTTCCACCAACTTGAAAAATATCAATCAAACAGTCCTTGAGAGCAACTATAGTTATAGAAAAGGAAATGTTTGTATGTGCTTGCTTGTTTGTTGACGTGAACGTCACACACAATTTTTTAATATTGTTTACTATCCAAATCAATTAACTGGTTATCGACTGAATGGAAAACAGTTGTTTAAATGTAAGCAAGGAATTAAGTTGTTTAAGTGTCATTTTAAAGTTGGGATAATGATAATTATATATGGATTACAAGGAGATAAAATTAGGTGTTTGGAAGCTTATATTGTCAAATTTACAAGTTTCAGCGGCACCGAGTCTGAGAGTTTAAACTACACAGAACCAGATTATTTTGTATTCTTCAATATGCTTTTGTCAGTTCTTCACTGGGAACTGCTGTGGAAACAAGCATACGATCGTGTCCAAACATGTCTTAAGTCGGCAACACTCTGGAAACTGCCTGCCCAAGTCACATGATTGACATCTCATGATCACTTTACTGTTTATTCTGTGCTCCTAGTAGAAAAGGTTGCATATTAATTTCCTGATGGTACAAGAGAATTAAGCTGTAACCCTTCATGAGTTTTTATTACATATCAATTTTATTCTTTCTTTCAGAAAATAATGATCAAGTGGAAAAGAAATGTGGTGCAAAATAAAATTTGAAACCCATTTTAATGAGGACAATCATGATTTGTTTATAGAAAATTGCAGGGTCACAGTGTCCTGAGGTTAAAAAGTTGTTGAGTAAACATTTTTATAAACATTGTTTTAAATATTGTTTGGTTCATGTGTTGACCTTGGTACAGTTTATTAATTTTACACTATTTGTTAATAAGTGCACTTAAATTGTATTACAAATGTTTTGATCTGAATTGATGAATCTTTTAGGCAAACGCCACTACCATATAGGGTTGAAAACGAATGACTCGCCACCTGATTACAAGCACAGCAGGGGCGATAGTGATTCATGTCAAGTCACCATTCAACAGCTGTTCACTTGCACACAGACACCCACAGCTGTTATTCTCGGGTGGATGGCTTAAGCAGAGGTCATTGCAGGAGAAAGTTGATGGGAGTAGGCATGTCTTGGCACAACTTATCTTTGTTTCATACCAAGACATTTTGACTTATTCATTTTGTCTGCTTATTTCATTGTTCAAACTCCAACAAAAAAGGCTGTTGAAAACCTTTCCTGTAATAATTTGTGTAAAAGAGACAATTTCGAGTTATACTCTGTAAGGGTTAACAGCAAGATCATTATTTCACCATGAGAAGGCTGAGCCTGATGTTAAGATCATTTCCCCTATTTTTCCTAAAACAACCATAGACGAAGCCTCTTATTCAATGGTGAATGCAGTACTGGTCAATCGTCTACAAGATGTCTAGGTTGATGACTGTCATTGACTTGATTCCCTCAGACTCAACCCTGGAATAAAAATTGGCACTAGTCCTACGGCCAGAGCCAAAGTGCCTATTAGTTAAGGTATCCTGA
>JAULCD010325038.1:0-15681 GCA_032361085.1 Calliostoma canaliculatum | reverse complement strand
CAGTTTACAACTATTTTGTTGCATTTGTAGACTAAATCCATAAACCCAGTGACATGGTTTACGACGTCATAAAGTTATGACGTCTTTGTGAAACGGGGACCAGGACTCTGTTATTTTACTTACCTGAGGATGTTGTTATTTCACTTACTTGAAGACGCTGTTATTTCTCTTACATGAGAACGCCGTTATTTCACTTATATAAAGGACGCTGCTATTTTACTTGTCTATGGAAGCTGTTGTATTATCTTCCTAAAAACGCTGCTGTTTTGTTTACCTGAGGATGCTTTGATTTGTTTCTGGACGTGGTCCTGCTTCTCTTGACTGTCAATTATGATGAAGCGTTCTCCCCTGGAGGCACAGTCAGACAGGCCCAGATCATGCACGATTTGGTCAAGGTGCAGCTGGTAGCAGAGACCCAACCCACGGGCGTGGATGTAGCCAGGAGGACACAGCCCTGTAATATAGAATCTATTTTTACTAAGTTAACTTTTCCTCATTTGACTTATGTAAACTAAACCCATTAGCAAATTATTATTCACCGTATTATACGTAGAGGATACTAAGTCAGAGATCATAACTTCTACATGGGAGGTACTGCGTAGTAGATAGTATGTATCGTGGTACTAATACGTTTCAGGAGAAGTAATAATTGTGCCATGAAGTAAGACGATGATAAATAAATGACAACTTCTCATCACTTACAATGGATGCGACGTTTCGGTGTAGATAGACATAGTTGCTTGATAACGGTGTCACTATTTACACACAAATCAGTTCCTTATAGTCCATGTCGTGATTATGAAAATCAGCTATCAGGGACTAAATCAGTAAAGTAGTTTTTACACTAAAAATATAATTATGTATAAATTATTCAGGAAATCTCAACAAACCAATGGAAATCAACTGAATATTTTACATACATTTTTCCAGTGTTATTTTATTATTTCTGATCCTCGACTCGATGCGCCATTCTTAGTCTTATGACTCTCTTAACCCCTTTCACATGTTCACAATGTGTACACGTGTGTAAAATTACACAATTTTAAGTTTACTTGGGTTTTTAAAAGTATACCTGTGCAAACATCCACATGTCTTATTACATATAAGGATGCAATTCTTCAGTTCAAAACAGTTGTTACGTGAGACGCCATAACTCTATTACAACAGCTGCCTATAGATGAGGAAGAATTAGCCCAATTTATTAGGTCATTTCATCTGAATAATGGCAGAAAAATGTTTTAGATACATATTTGTATAGTCTGTAAACGTGTTTGTACTATTATTAAGACTTAAATAAAGTACTTCGCCTAAGTGATGAAAGGTCACTGACAGCAATCATTTGTCATTTGTCCTAAATATTCACACGAGCACTATCGCAAAAGGAAGGGGTTCTGATACTACAATATGTGTGCGACTACAAGTATGTCTTTCACAATGTAAATATCAGTTGGCCTAAATGAATAATGAGCGTGTTTTCGCCAATTCTGAAAACTACCACACGCTAACCCCTTTAAGTTATACTAAAGCTTTATTCAAATTCAGTTGTCAGTGATTTGCCTGGCTGCAAAAGGTTTTAGGATGACTTTGTCTTTGTTGCTTAAGAGTCATATTGATGCTTTTCTGCATATTGTTTTGAACCATTTTAAACAAATATAGTTTTAGACACTTATTTATATTTATGTTTTCATTATATTAATAGACAGTTAACTATTCAAACGACTGGTAATCAAACGATTAGTTTCGTCATTCCCATGCCACTCCTCGTTGAAAAAGGTTTGCTTTGCATGACAATGTCAACACAGTCTAAGCAGTAAAGTTAAACGTGAATGACCTATTTAGCTTTAGATCATGCAAGAACTGTCTTTTGAGCTCTGCTTATGGACATTATGCAGTAGTTTAAAGAAATTCTCAAATGTATAATTTTGCTGTGCGTGCATTTGACCAAAATACACAGGCTGCAAACATAAGTGCAAGTCTACTTTTGCACATGATTTAAGGAGGTGTATATTTGCTTAGGTATGCGATTTTACTGACACGTGCAGTTGTTCACAGACAAATTTGAATCCCCGTAGGAATAGGTCACCAGCACCTCTGTTTTTCGTAATAGGTGACCAACGAGGCAGCCTGTTTGCCGTGGGCTGCGTCCTGTAAGAGTGGAGGAGTGTCTGGTGGTTGAGGGTGTTTGTAAGCCACAGTGCTGCATCACCCAAAACACCAATTTGTCCCGTACTTCATCCGGACATGTGGCCTAATTTCGCCTCGTCTCATCAATAGGCTAGTCATGCCATGTCCTTGGTTTTAAATCTATTTTAACTTATTTCTATCTCCCAACTCTTTAAAAGTCCTGTCAAATAGATTTTCTCAAAACGTAGTCGTGATGTTTGTCAGGTCTTCTCGATAATCAACGATAAAATAATCTTTGGTGGACATGCGTAGTCGTCAAGATACTCCCAAGGTATCTCTAGCGTGTTGTGTTCCCGGTCGTCGGTCTGGCACTGTCTGTGCCTGGTCGAGATAACACATTTGCCTTTGAGGTTGTAAAATGTCAGGGTTAGGATGGTTGCCGATCTCATCAGCCCCATCTTGTTAATGATAGTTGAATTATCGGTATGTATAATCAACTACGCCCTTTGGAACGAAGTCCTCCAGGGTATGATTGCCCGAATAACAGCCTCAAACTTAAGTAAGTTGCTGTGTCATTCCTGTTTGTCAGATGACCACTGCCCGGTGACCTGGTCGTCCCCGAAGTGAGCTCCCCAGCATTCCAATGAAGTGTGTGTAAAAAAGTGAATGTCTGCAAAGGTTCATGGTGAATGTGCTTGGTTTCTGGAAGTACCTGGCATTGAAGTGTTTGAGATTGAAGATGAACCGCATCTTGGTTAAATTCTTCTTGGGCACCAGGAAGATTGGTGAGTAGAATCCGGGTAATGTCACAGATGATCCGAGGCGTAAGACGGTCGCCTTTTCCACCGTCCGGCTTGTCGGTTCCCAAAAGTGAGACATCCAAGCGTAGATATCTGCATTGCGAGGAGGTCAGGGCGGATTGTCATCTAGACTCTCATTTTCTGTGTCCATATTACAGACTGATCTGTGGTCAAAATATTTAGTTCCAATTATGTAAAAGGTGCATTTCCCGGTCCCGCAGTCGAATCAGAGGTCATAGTGGTCAGCAATGTTGTCGCTATAACCACTTGTATCTGTTGCAAAACCTCCGTAGAGAAACCCGCTAGAGCAGGGGTGATCCGAGGTCGACTGGTCGGTGGGTCGGCAGGTTGACTAGTGTACTGGTCGGCTGGTCGACTAGTTGATGGATCAGTATAACTGCTCGATGGAGTTGCAGTTGCAGCAGAACGATGAGGATACGGACTCCTGTTTCTATTAGAGTTCCTACTGTACTTCTTAATCTTCATCCTTGTAGTCCCGTAAGGTCGGTGGTCTTATTCTTTCGACTTTCTCCAATCATCGTAATCATCGTAATCTCGATATCGTCTTTCAGATTCACGTGCAACTTTTCTTTAGCCCGGTCTGAGCCAGCAGGGGACATCCTCTTCTCTTTACTAGAAGAAATCGTCGAAGAATACTTACTAGATGATCATGTTGGTACACCAACGCTATCTTTCTGCTTGGGGTGAGAGGTGACATGATTGATCGCCGTAGCCACCGGCAAGGGACAACCACACTTAATTCAAAGTGTAATAAAAGAAACATAAGAGCCCAAATGCTAAATAAATATGTTTGATACACAGAACAAACTTATCATGTAAATTTTAACCAAAATGAAGGAAACAAAAAGTCTGTGAACTGTAAGAACGCCATTTAAAATCAAAGTTTACACACTATTACCAAGGTGTTACGAAATGATCTTGAACTGCCGGAAGCGTCGACGTTCGGTTTGTGATGATATCTTTTTAGGCCTGGATTGTTGTTGTCTTGACTGTTGCTGAGGTGCATGTGTCAATTCCATTGATTTGTCGCGGGGTCGTTGCCGGTAGTCGGTCACTGTGGGAATGGTCTCTCACCTGATTAGTTTACCATATTTTCATATGGTGTTCCAATAGACATTAAACCGATAAATAATTCTCGTTGTGTGGTTCCAGCTTCTAGCATTCCAAGTGTCCACCACCGGTCATTTTTAGAAAATCTTTGCATTATGAATGTTAACTTCTGGTTCGAAATTCAACCTGTCTTTCAGGTAACACTCATTAAATGAGTCTTATTCCACAATGAAAGAGTCTCTCCACCACTTATGTTTTAAATCCATAGACTTAGTACTTGTTTTTCCCAAAATTACATGTGCAATAACACTGAATTGTTAATCAAGCACTTCAGGTGCTTTATTAGCGTATTGTGGACGTGTGTTTGTGGTTTTGGTTTAACCGAATAAACATTATACTAAAAGAGTATTTGTCATAGAAACTTTTGGTGATGAGTATATGTTTTAAAAAGCTCAAGTAGATTTAGCACATCATCACACGTCAGGTTTTCAAGATAGTCACAGTTTTAAGACTTACCAAAGTAAATTCAGCATCCTGAGAATTAAATGTACATAGTGTCTAACTATTGATTGGTCATAGCAATGCATTTTTTAGTTGCTAGTCAGAGATTGATAAACACAACATATGTTATTTTGGGGATTACGCTGTTTACAAAAGTGACAGTTTTAAACTATTTATCTCAGGGCGGGTTTTCCACAGCCCAAGCTAGTCACAGTTTCAGGTTCTATCGGAGTGAATTTGTCACTCTGTGGCGGGGTGCGGGGTGTTACATAATTGGGTTTTTTAACATTTCAGTTGTTGTTGTTGTTTTTTTAATGCGTTACTGTATTGCTTTTTAATCCTCGATACTATCAGTTCCGGAGACATTAGCATGGGGAAAGGGTGACCCTTTATCTTTGCGCTTTTCTGAAGTTTATCTTATTTTCACTTGTTTTTTTAAAACGAAACACTACTTAAAATCGTGAAAAACGGGGAAAAGTAAAGGGGTAAGATAATTTGTTAATGTGCGACTCCCTCTCCCAACACATCTACACACAAACTTATTCGGTCCCACGGCCTATGTATTGCACTAAATCTTTAGAATTACAAACCTGCAGTTAGACTGTAGTACTGAGTTTAAACCTACCTGCAGTCAGACTGTAGTACTGTGTTTATACCTACCTGCAGTCAGACTGAGTACTTAGTTTATATCTACCTGCAGTCAGACTGTAGTACTGTTTTATACCCACCTGCTGTCAGACTGTAGTACTGAGTTTATACTTACCTGCAGTCAGACTGTAGTACTGTATTTATACCTACCTGCAGTCAGACTGTAGTACTGTGTTTATACCTACCTGCAGTCAGACTGTAGTACTGTGTTCCTGCTTCCTTCTCTCCATCCTGTTGGGACATGAACACCACCTCATGGAGCTGACACCTCCTGGACACCTGTCTGTAGAACACAGACACACATCTCACATCATTCAAACAAGCCATGAAACACTGGAACCGGGTTTCTACATCTTCAGTGGTGCTGAGAATATTGCTGTTGACCACCGTGTTGTTGAACAGTGGCCATCGAGTGAAAAATCCATCACGAGTTAAACTGGACCCAAGTCCAATCAGAGCTGATACCACAACCAACCATTCAAACATCTTGTCGTTGACTCTACTATAAGAAGTGTATGTTCTGTTGGTGTTTATAAATGGTTCACTAATTTGTTCCAGCTATTAACTTAAGAACGTTGCTCATGTTTAAATAGTGTTGAGTTGTCTGGCCAACAACCATAATAAATAACCATTACCTACCTACCCACCTACTTGTTTTGTGAGTTCACCTTGGTGCCGTTACTCTACGACCTCAGCTTGGTTTACAAATGCCAAACTCGCTGTAAACTGTGAAAGTTTCATACTAAAAGTTGTTTTGTTTTTTGTAAGTTAACACTTTACAGCGACCATGGTATTTGTAAGCTAAACTAATGGCTCAGAATGGATACCACATCATTATGGCTATAAGCTTATGACGTTATGAGGCTTCTGTTAAAGACGACACTGATAACAATATCGTTTGTGTTTGTATTTACATGACTAATGGCTTCATAATTGCATCGTCTTTGTGCCTTTTTGAATCTTGCTTAACCGATAATATATTTATACTTTCTATTTGACGTTATTGTTCAGTTCTTATATTGTATTATAAAGTTACTAACTACTGTATAGAAGGCCGACGTGGTCAATTTACAAGTGTCAAGTGGTTGTTAAACACATGAAATATAAAACAGTTTATACATGTCAATACCTTTGTTAACGGTGTGTTGCTTTAAAAAGAAGGAAACCAATTATCGATATCGTTATAACTGCACATTTGAAAGATAATCAAGTGTAAAACCATTGTAAACTGAACACTGTCTTCAATGTGCACAGTTAATCACAAGTTTTGACATTTGTAAACCCTATCCACTATCCCAGTGTGACCTGTTGTGCTTTTTATATGTAAAGAACACGTGTGAATTTACCATCATTAGGTATTTTGAAGGTGGTTAAACACACATGTCATTTTATCTGCGTGCAACGGTCATTAAGATACCCTGTTATATCTTCCAAATGTCCACAGTCTTTCAACTGTTTCAGCATATGTAAACTTAGGATGCCATAAAAAAATTCATTAAAGAATCTCTACTGCCCTTCCGTCTTCGCATCCTTCCTATTTAGGTCGTAACCGACCTTTCTAGAGGTTGTTTTAACAAAATAATAATCTAAAAAATTGACTATTCTATCACTTTACGTACGGGACTTAACCACGCAAAGTGATGGAATAGTCACTTTTGCAAAAATAGTATGATACTAAATGTAACATAAAATTGGGTTTGTTACCATCTAAATAGAATAAAATTCACTGACATATATTAAAGCAAAATGCAATTTTTTCGTTTACAATACAATTTATCAATTACAGGTCTGTTAAAACATTTTAACTATTTTGTTGTGTTTGAACTGATTTTAAATTGTGTGAATTATGTTATAAAACTGTCCTTATGTCAACTTAACGTGATCGGGGTAGGCTTCATGGTTATAGTGGTGATGATTTTCGTGGTCATGATCGTGGTCGTAGTCTTCGTCACAGTAGTGGTCGTGGTTCAGGCCCCTGTTCCTTAAAGCGATCTAAGGCTAAGTTGATCGTAAGCGATTTGGGAAACAATGTTTTGTGGAGTTGATTCTTAACATAGGCTTACGGCTGTCGTAACGTAGATATCGATTTTTGCTGAATAATTTCTATACCCATTTTTCTAGTGCAATAATGCAATGTACTTGTAATATACTCAGCTATCGTGAAGTAGTAATAACTAATCCCAACCGATGTACCAATTAATTGGACAGCAGAATGGGGATGACACGCCACTGTGAGAAAGGATGGTATGTCTCAGCTGTAAGCTAAGTATAACATTATACATCCTTTAAAATCCGTTAAGTTTGAAAACTCAGAAAGAGTGGCTTAACTTTAAGTTCTATAGTTGTCACAGCTGGTTTTGGCGAGTTAAAATGCATCAATCTACTGCATCAAATAGTAAGGCTGTCTTTTGTGAAGGCTTAAATGATTCGATGCGTCTGTTCCATTTCATCTAAAGTGAGTGGGGGATTAACACCTCTCGTTTCAGTTATCTTGCAGCGGCAAGGTTTGTTTATTGTAAGAAGAAAGTCTGCATCAACAATGCAGTTATCATCCTGATATCATGGTTCGTACCAAGAGTTTTACAGTATTTAACTGCATCCTCACTGCGTGTTGAAAAGTTTTTAACAAACAGAGAGACCTAGATCCATGGTTGCTGTTTCACAAAGCGGTCTTAGTCTACGTTGATTGTAAGTGCAAAAATATAACATATGCTTACGACTGTCTTAGCGTAGAGATCTATTTCCCTGCGACAGTCGTAAGCCTATGATAAAAAAAAACCTCCACAGTACAGTCTTACAAAATTAACTTACCATCAACTGAACCTAAGATCGCTTTTAGGAACGGGACCCTAGCTGCTGTTTCACAAAGCCATCGTACTTGTAAAACGTCGTACGCTATCTCTCTGGTTTTTTAACGAAGTAACTGAAGATCCCTACAGACACGAAAATTAGAGATCACAGATTGACGAAGGCAAGCTACTGCAAAGCAGGCTGTAGTGCCATTTTGTCTAAGCTTTTTCCTGTGTACAATTTGAGATCTTGGACAAAGTGTCTCTATCTGAAATCTTTACCATTCCTGTGGGATGTGCCCTGTTAAAATAGCATAAATCTCCAGTCTTCTGCAACCTTTGGTTAAATTTGATAGGTTTTTGCAAAGGCTAAATTTATCTGTGGATTCTCTTCGATATCATCGGGGAAAACTCTCTTGAAAATTTTCAGATGTTAGTTAACCCTTTACCTGCTGAACTGATTTTAGTGAAATCTTTAACCGTGACTACCTTGTGTTGTTTAAAACCTAGTATTTTTGTTTTTAAAAGAGTCACATTTTACAATAATGTGGACATTTCTAAACTAAAACGTTTGGCCCATTGAAATTGTTTATGAGCTAATAGATTTACAACAGGTTTTGTGGAAAGGCACTTAAACTGTTTAACGTAATAAAACAGTGATGGCATCATCCAAATTCGTGTTTTACACTGCTGCGAAAAAATGTATCTTTAAAAGTTTAAAATACAAAATAATAATAAAAAAGTAGAAGAAAATGTATCAACAGTATCTGAAATAATTACATCAAATCAGTAGAGTAAGACCCTGTTTAAAATATGTTTCCATATCATTACTGTGTGTTTAATTAACGTATTGGTTTTACGGAAATGGTTTGCCTTCTTTCTGCCGCAAACTGATGTAGAAGGATTACCAGCAGTGTTATCACTGGAAAAAATGTATAGAAATTATTAAGCGGATTTCCATTGTTTTGATGAGATTTCCATAGGAAGTCTCATCAAACCAATAAAAAACTGCTTAATATTTTCTATGCATTTATTTTTTATTGTAACCAAACAGTCTCGTACCTAAAATGTTTTGGACCGATTACACCTATGCCATGTTATTGAGCCCTGGTACTTCAAGTATTGTCAAGTCAGTTATCAAACACATTTTCAGTTACATCGCGGCGGGCAAGATTTATGGCAGGGGGAAAGCCTGCATCACCAATGTTGTTACGTGATGCAGTAAAAACCTGCAAATTCCAGCTAGAACCTGCAAACCAAGAGTGTTTTAGAACATTCCACTTCGTCTAACACGATGAATGACGCTTGGCCCCCTGGTCGAGATTCGAACTCGGGACCTCTAAACATTGCGTTTTTCCGCCACCTGTTTTCAAAATAGCAATAATGTACCACCTTCTTTTTCAAACATACGTGTCATACTCCATGTCTATTTTAAACACATCTGATGCATTTATGCTTGTTGATTTTTTTGTGTTTTTTTATTAAATGATTGTTAAATAATTAAATTAATTTAGCACCAATATCCAGATGTATCAAATCAGACATTTTTGTTTTATTTGATCCACTGTCACGGTTAATTTCTGCTGAGTTGTATTCTAATTCATATTTTCACACTGCAAAATGGTTTTTTTAATTTTCTTATACCATGATACATGTACGATAAAAATCATTTATTGTGCCAAACAATATCTTTCTATGGGTGTCCCATGGGTACCTCTGTGTATTGCTGTGTTGATTTTATACCTAGAGTTGACACAGCTAATCCCATGTCAAAATATGATGAAAACACTTTTCATGTATCAGCTGAGATCTATCCGTTGGTGTCCCATGGGTACCACTGTGTATTAGTGCGTTAAGCAGAGGCAATACTTTGATTCTTTGAATGATACTAGGTTGTGATTACAGCTACAATTAGAGACGGACCGAGAATGGTTTCTGTGATTGGACAAGATGCGTCCCACAGGACTCTTAATGTCAGTTGTGGATCTAGAAATATCCCGTACTTTGAAAATCTGCCTTCCATAACCTTATCATACATGGAGACGGCTGTATGGTTTATGGCATATTCATGTAAATGGTACAACGATAAGATTCCTTTCAATATGGTATTACTGGAAATCCTGCCAACAAACAACAGTTATTCTTAACCTTGATGAAACCAGGAACAAGTGAAACACGAAGCAAATGTCCGTTTTTTTTAGAAGTAAGTGTAAAGAACAAGCGATATATAGAGGAACATTGCACAAGTTGATATCCGGGGAATATCTTGCTTGTTCAGTTGAGTTTATTTCCCAATGTACTCTAACCTTGTCGTTGTATAACTGTTACCAATCGAAATAAGAATCAAGCCTCTTTTAAAGTTTTAATAATCTGCAATTACTTTATGAACAATAGTGAAATTAAGACGCTTGAGTGGCATTTAATTAGAAGCTGTATTGGTAAGAATGTACTCAAATAGTTATGAGTGCAATTTCTTTCATACTTTATGGAGACTTTTCGAAAACAGTTTCTAGTTTCTGTTTTAAGCTCCTTCATCAAATAGTAAACAATTTTTCCCCTATTTTCATGGTAAAATTACCCAAAAAACAGACATGTCTCGCTTATCTGGACATTTACGTTTTTATTGAAATCGTTAGGATAATCAAAGTTCAGGATATCTGTATCAAGGACTTTTAGACCACCTGTACAATTCTGTGAATTTGTTTCAAGCAACATGTGTCTAGAAGGCGAGAGGTCCGGATAAACAAGACAAAACTGTAATTTGTCAGCACATCATGTTTACATAGAGTAAGTAAATGAGCATCTTATTTTTAAATATGTTATAAATCCAATACACAAAGCTGTCTTAGGTTAAGTTAACACATGCCAAAACCTATTATATTGAATTGGGATGATCATGAAATATTTCATTATAAAATGCCATCACCAGCTGTGAACAAAACGTGTAGAAATTATTCAGCGAATTTCCTTTGGAAATCTCATCAAACCCATGAAAATCCACATAAGATTTGTATACATTTTTCTAGTGCTATTTATCTTTTTTAAATAAAGAAGTGTGTACAAGTGTTTATATTACTCGTAATTTTATGACACAGGGTACACTTCACTGGAAGGTTGTGATGATAGTAAATAAGTCAAATGCCAATTAGTTTATTGGCGTGGTAATTGAAACCTGCAATTGTGACACTAAGGATACATTTTGCTAGTGCAGAATAGAATGTAAATTTATTATCTGTCATTGCGATAAAGTAACATTTTTAGTTTTAAAAAATTAGTTAACGTTGTTTTACCTCATATCCAATGGTTGTATGAATAATTGATCTTGTATATTTTAGAGTTACATCTCCTTAGTATACAATCTCACAAACCGACTAAATGGCTCCATTGGGTATAATTACTTAAAACATGTTGTTGTTTTAGAAAGAGTACGGTTTAGGATGATATATTATGTGTAACTCAATACCAGCCCTGAGACCATTAGTCCAGACTGTACACACTTTACAATGTTGTGCTTTGTGTGATGGATGGTACGCTAAAAGTGATTACTTCCCTCAATCTTGCAACATCCTTCTTTAAGGACTGTTTACGGCAGATTTGTTTTAAGTATCTTTGTAATTTATCTTGTGTGTCGATGTTTTTTCCTCTTTGATTGTCTGTAGAGGGATAATAGCTTTCTCTTACCTTTGCCACAAGTAATCGATTAAGTGTTGTTTAACGTTTTCATTTTTTATACAGAGATTAAGGGATAAAATTGCTAAAATATTAAGAAATTGCTCATATTTTTAGAAGTTAGATAAATCCGTAGAGTTGCATATTGACACAAAAGCTGTTATTGTTATATAATATTACGATGTAAAATTCAAAAACATTTTAACTAAAACAATTACAATAACATAACGATAAAAAGTTTATCCTCATTTTTAGTTAATAAATTTGTTTAAAAACAGGAAACCGTTTCACAACTGTCGTACATTTCCGACGTTGTAAACCATCTTTTTGAGACAATGATTAGGGTTTACAATGCCAAAGGTCGTCAATCTGCGCACTTTTAAAAAAACAGTTTTTATTTGGAAATTGCGATTTTTAACGATTTTTAGCAATTATAAAACTTAATTATTACCCCCAGTTAATTGATTTACGACGTCGTAACTTTACGACAGCTTTATGAAACGGTGCCTTGTTTTTATAGGATGCACTGGGAAAATGTGTAGAAATTATTTGGCAGTTTTCTATTGGTTTGATGAGATAAGTACAAGTATGTTAAAACATTTTAACTATTTTGTTGTGTTTGAACTGTTTTTAAATTGTTTGAATTGTGCTATAAAACTGTCCTTATGTCAACTTAAAAGATAGATCATTTGGTTTATTATTGTCAAATACGATGTATATTTCATCTTGTAAAGTCACACAACTTGTATATTATGGATGTGTATATTCCTTGAAGAAATATACACACATCATCATAAATATCGCACCACACATTTTAAAGTAAAGTTAAAAAATAAATTGTTTTGATTTTTAAACTGCAGGTACACATTTTAGAAAATACACCATGATGAACATAATATCACAAACACACCCTGTTGTAAACTTTACGTGTATGATTGCGTTAAGCTTGCTTGTTCCAGGGGTAGTTTTGCCAAAAAGTGCAGTATGCACATGGCCTCTTTTGGGTAAACTTTGGTTTTAGGCATAGGTTAAGCTTTATTTTGACAAATCGGCACCGCTGTGCCCATTTAGCCTGGTGCCAAGCACGTGCTCGCTAAAATCTGAGGACCAAAGGATCTACTGGTCCGACGTAACGGATTTTCGAAGAGTTCTGTGTCTGTTGTAACGACCCTGGCAGCCATACCTACTTCACCCTATTTTACGATGTTTTAGTGAACTTTAGTTTGCTGCAAATAAACCCTAGATTAGTGCTCAAATAAGGTCTAGTGTTGTCGATTTTTTAATTGAACGCACACACGGGGCCATATAACAGTTTAATGCACTTCTCTAAGTACCATTTTTATGAGGTTGAAGATCCAGTTATGAAGATATTTATGAAGAGGTGTATACATTAAACTTCATCAAATCAAACAGCACAATCAAAGGACATGTAATTCAGTGCTACATCATCGTGTAAACAAAGGAATGAGAAGTAGGGTTGGATTAAAAGGTGTTTTCTAAAATAAGTGATTGGATCAGCTGCAAAAGATGCAACCTTATTGATCTGATTCACGTAATGCTTTTTTTAAAGTGTTAATGTTATTCAACCGCTTGTTATGTGCAAAACCATTTTATCATCCCAAACTGGCTTCCATTGAAAATTCGCGTGTGTAAGATCAAGCTATATATCCAATGAGATATCGTCACAAATGACGTTATGTATCGCCATCAAGGCATCAGACTCATTTTCATATCATTAACGTCACAATTGACAGGCAGCGGCATTGTTTTGACTCGTGGCAGCACAAAAATAAAACCTCAGTAGCACATTCACATACATATACATACATATATACATATATCTAGGCGCACCACTCGTTTGTGAAAGTTAAAAACTCGTCGGCAAGCCGCAGAGTTTTAAAGTATTATTGATATTTTAATCTCAGAAGACATATTAGTAAGGTTCTTTCTGTGATAATTTTTCTAGGATGATTTGAGGGAGCTAGATTACCAACATGTTTGTAATAAATCTGATATTTTGTATTCACAGATAAAGGGTTGCGCTTTTTAAATTAACAGCGTGAACGTACTAGCAGGGGCGAATTAACCACTGAAGTGCTGAATAACTTTTACGTTTACTGTTGATATTTATCTTGTGGAAATGTGTTCAGAAGACTTACCTTTGAGCGATTTTAAAAACATTGCCATAAAATAGGTTTCTAAAAGCCATTTTAGTTTGTAAATTAAAGCGAAAACTTAACGAAGCTTGCGCTTAGCTTGTAGATTACAAAGGGGACGAGGACGAAGTTATTTATTATTCGGCGGATTTCCTATGGAAATCTCATCAAACCAATGGCAATCCGCTGAACTAGTTTCATTACATGTTTTTGCCAGTGACAAAAACATTGACAAAAAATTTTTTTATGGATCCTACAGTTTAGAGTGTTACATTATACGAGTAGAAGTTTTGTTTGCATTGTGCAAAGTTCTCAAATAATTGGAGATCTAGTCTTAAATCTGACGTACTTGCCACTTGGGGTCCGCTGTATCGGTGCTAAGCTATTTACACTTTGGCTTCGGAGAATGTTTCATCTTAATATCTAATCCCTGTAGAATTGTTTTTCATGGAAAACACAATATTGACTCACTAAACAACTTCTCTTGTGATTTCCCAATGTTTCTTTGAAACTATTGAGCAGTGGTAAATTGAAAGGTAAATAGACTGTTTGCATCATCTGGGGTCAATAATCCAATAATCAAAATTGGACTTCAAAGAGTAACCATGGGCAAATTCGATTAGTAACCAATCGTATCACAGACAAATCTTTTGCATACACATTTAAGAGCGCTGTGTTTTTTGTTGTTCGACTTTAGAACAGTAGAAAGGATTGCACCTCTCTCAGTGTCATATTTGAACACGTCATAAAAAGTAAAACTGCAACATCTTGAATTTTGGAAATAGTATATATTTTACCATCTCCAAGTTTGCGTTATTATAATTATACATCTCATACTCTCACTGATCATCTTTGTTATATGTCACTTGTGAGAGATGAAGCAATATCGCCTTGGAGACTGTATTACATTTGAGGGCTCAAGGTAGAACACAATTATAGCCAATAAAACCAAATGATTTTCATAGTATGAGTTTTTATGAAAAATGTAGCCTCATCATTATGTGTCCTATATCAAATATAGTATTGTCGGGTTGTTATATAAGTACTACGTTATTTTAAATGGCAACACAATTGTAGTCTATTTTTGGGGGAAAGTGATCAATTATTGATATGTTGGTTAATATTGTAAAACGAAATATTTTACAATTTAGTAATGTTATGCAATGTACACATAAGAAGTTATCTATTTAATGTAATTGATTTCGTGCGGCGCTTAAATTTTAATGAGGTTTATGTGAAGCCACATGTCTTGTTCACATAAGTACAATACCTTCTTTTTTGTCAAATGGCGACAAAGATCATCTTAAATGAAACATAATCAATCCTCATAACCTTCTTTAACCTTTTATGTTATTTTATTGACCGACATGACAAAAGATATTATAGATAGATTTTGTATTTAAAGATAAAATTAATATATAAAATAATAAATAGTCATGCATGTGTATAAAACAGTTTGTTTTGTCGAATTTGGATAAATATTATTTCGTGTTTTTTTTCTAATTTGTAATTTGGCGTTGTACAAATGTTACTTAGTCTTATGACTTAATTCGTACATATCCCACAGAGAATAGTTTTGACGTACTTAAATGACTAATTTAATCCTTGCGTGTTTAATAAATTGTAAATTAACGCTAAATAAGTTTTTATATATTCTTTTGAATAAGACTGTACACATTCTAAATTAGTCATTTTATTCTGATAAAATATAATTGTATATTTGTTTGTACACATTGAGTAAAACTTATATTATTTTTAAAAAAAGATAACATAACTATCAAAATTTGATAAAAAAAAATAAAAGTCACAATCATAAACGTTACAACTGGTATGCAGCAGCATTGTTTTGCTAATGATGGCACAGTATAATGTAAGTAAAACATTTACAAAATAATTGGATTTTGTCATAGTATGATTTTGAAT
>JAULCD010323930.1:0-15691 GCA_032361085.1 Calliostoma canaliculatum | reverse complement strand
CGACTCGTCCGACTCGGGAAATTTGAAACACGGACAAGTTCATTTTTGTGTGCTGGTTGTCCACGGACAAGTAGAAAATACTTCAACTCTGCAAGTTCTGAACCCAAAACCCTGTCAATTTTAATGTCTAAAATCCAACCTAAATAAGCAGTTTAAAAGCTTGCCTGTAATAATTTGTGTAAAAGAGTTCCTACAGGAGCCCTTTTACACAAATGTTTACAGGAAAGCTTTTCAACAGCACAAGGTGGTAACAGTTTTTAGTTCTACTCCACCCAATTCAGAAGAAACAGCACTGTAAGGGTTATAACTGTTGGACAAGTAGAGTTTAGCTGCGGACAAGTAGATTTTGTCTGTTAACTTGTCCGTGGTCCAGTTTTAAACAATGGTATTTCCACACCCCTGCAAAGCCATCGTAACGCTACGACCTCATGAACCATATCACCAAGTCAGTGGACTCGGTTTATACATGTCAAAATAGTAAATTGTGCACTTCCCAAGAAAAACACAGGCGTTGTTTAAAAATGCACAGTTTACAACAGTTTGGGCATTAATGAACCCAGTACATGTAACCATTGTGATGGGTTCGGCTTGTGTTTACTGACGAACACTAAACCATGCACATTGTCATATTTGCATATTTCAATTTCAATTAAATCTATTTTTGTAGATATTTTAATATTATCACACTCTTAAACAAAATCAATTGATTTAGTGTGTAGTTCGGTTTACAAATATCAAAATTGTTATAAACTGTGCGCTTTCCAAAGAAAAACAAGTTTTTCTTTAGAAAGTGCACATTTCACAACGATTTTGGCATTTGTGAGCTAAACCCATTAGTTTGGTGTGTGTGTTAAGTCATTGTAGCTACGAGCGCATAACCTTTTGAGGTTTTTGTGAAGCTCTGGTCTTGAAGACGTTGCCAAACTAAACGTCAGCGACCTTTTGACAGCTCTTTCGCTCCGCCTCCCTCAGCTGCTCGTCCTATAGTCAGTGTCGTCTGCTCCCCAGTTGTGGCAGCCGACACGAACAAACATCACAAAAAGCTGCCTCTCCGTTTCATTTCACCAGTGTTGACTGAAGATTTTTGTTGGCCGGTCTCTTCACCGCAGTGACGTCTCTCCCAATGTCTCCCTAGAACTTCTTGGTCGTTCTGTTAGCGACGCCGCCTCGAGCGGTCTGTGATATATTCCCTCTGGTTTGGAGCACCTATGAAATACTTAGGATGCAGTTTAATTGTGCGATGGCGGACTTCAGAAAAGCTGCGTATGTGTTTTTCATTTTAATGGTACATGGAAGTACTCTTTCACGTGGAGCCAGGAGACGGGTAAGGAACACTCCGAAATTCCCATGCACTTCAATGGGCATTCAGTGGGTTAGGGATCCGGAAAACTGTTCTCAATATTATATATGTGGGTATGGTAAACCTAATTTACTACCGCCCTGTCCGCATAGTTCAGTGTGGTCTAATGAATATAAAAATTGTGTGCCAGCTTTATCGAGGTGGGACGATTGTAACAAAGTAGAAAAACCGGTATACGGACAATATCCTATATATACCCCCTCTAGTAACCATAGGACTACTACACAACTGGTTACTTCCCCACCCCCTCGGTATGAAATAACAACACCAGCACCTACAGAGAGGACGACTGCTTGGTGGCAGCGATCCTCAAGCTCTTGGCAACCACGAACATCGCCGCCATGGAGACGCTCCACATCTCGGTGGCGACGGCGTTCCACACCCTGGCAATGGACAACGTACAGATGGCGTCCAACCACAAGATCGGTGGAGACAACCACGTATTCATGGCCAACACCGGAACGTAGAACACAGACACCTATATGGAGATCTAAAACTCCTAATTGGCATACAAAGGCACCTGAATGGGAAACAAAAGCCCCCGAATGGCGTACAAAAGCACCTAAATGGCAAACAAAATATCCAATATGGCGCACAAAGGCACCTGAATGGCATACAAAGGCGCCCGAAAGGCGTACTGAAGTACCTAAATGGCGTACAAGGGCGCCCGTAAGGCGGACTGAAGTACCTAAATGGCGTACAAGGGCGCCTGAAAGGCGTACTGAAGTACCTAAATGGCGTACAAGGGCGCCCGAAAGGCGTACTGAAGTACCTAAATGGCGTACACGGGCGCCCGAAAGGCGTACTGAAACACCTAAATGGCGTACATGGGCGCCTGAAAGGCGTACTAAAGCACCCGAATGGCGTACAAGGGCGCCAAGGTGGCGAAATATTGGACCTGAATGGCGTACAAAGGCACCCGAAAGGGGTACAACAGCACCCGTATGGCAGACTAAAGCTCCCGAATGGAAGACTAAGAGACCAAAATGGAGAACCGAAAGACCTCGCTGGCGTCTAAAACCAGGTCGGACAACAAAACCACCATGGTCTAAGAAACCTCACTGGTGGACCAAGTCTCCTCGGTGGAGAACCAGGTACCCCAGAAGGCAAAAGACCACAGTGGAGTGGCGAAGGACTCCGCCGACTACACCCACAACCACCACACCTGCCCCAACTACGACTACCACAACCACAACCACAACAACCACAACCACAACCACAACAACCACTACGACCACCACCACGACTACGACCACACCCACAACCACGACAACAACGACAACGACGACGACGACGCCACGCCCAACTGTCAGGATATCCACTAAACCCATCAAACTGCCGGAGAATAAGGGGTCAACAAAAGTACCAAACTATAATGCAGGTAGGCGCTTTGTCAACGTCTATTTCAGAATAGCACATGTAACTGGGATTTCAGAATATCTGCCCAAGTGCACACTTTAATAATATGAAAAACAAAACCCATATAATTCGCGACTGACCAATATTTGACTCATATAACATTGAAGTTATTACACAGTAGAATAAACAGGTTGCCATTAGCATATTATTGTTATGAAAAATATAACTGTCTTTATTGATTGTCATTTTCTACATGTCATTTTAAAATTAATTTTATCTCACCATAAAAACTGTGTCGATATTTCTTCACGAGCTTATAAAGGCAAACAACTTTAAACATTATTATTACATTTACCATTATGTATTGAAACAAACTATATATGGTTATATTTACTGAATTGTTTTTAGATTTAACCAAAATACAAATCGTTATTAATTTTGCGCTTTTTAATGATTCCGTCGGCAAAATACCTGGTTGTGAAGCAGACGTTAACCACAAATCTCGAACGAACTTTCTAAGAAATTCGCAATATAATACAACTCTATAGTTTTCCAGCTAGAATTAACAATGTCACCAGGGAACATATTATATATGGTTGTAAGCATACTTATACTACATACTACTTTTTTTAAAAGCAACAGTATCTCACATATAATGCTTAATACTACTTATTTTAGTTATTATCCCCAGTTTTACTTAAGTAGTACTATTTTTAGTGATGAGGTGCAGGAATGTGGAATTACTATTTTTGACTTGTCCGACTCGGGAAATTTTGAACACGGACATTTTTACGCTCTGGTCGTCCGCGGACAAGTAGGGATACTTAACCTTAAAAGTACTAAACCCAATACTTGTCAATTTCAATGTCCAAACTCCAACCTAAATAGGTTGTTGAAAATCTTACCTGTAATATTTTGTGTAAAAGAGCTCCTATACAGAAAAGGTTTTCCACATCACAAGGTGGTAACAGTTTTTAGTAATACACACCCCCAGTTCAGCACTGTAAGGGTTAACTATATAACTTGGACAAGTAGAGTTCAGCTGCGGACAAGTAGATTTTGTCTGTTTATTTGTCCGTTGACAAGTTTTAAGCAATGGTATTTCTCAAGTTGTACTTTTTTAGTGATGAGATGAGGTGTTCTTAAATAGATAAACATGTCTTTTTACCGAAAACCCAGCATGTTTATAGGTCTAAATAAATCTATTCATCAATCAGCCCAAAAATAAATTAATTAATAAAGAAAAATAAAATAAAGCATGACAGCAAGAGTATAGGGTAGGACAGCTCATCATTGTAACACAAATTTAATTATATTGTGAAAGTTAATATTAAGTGTAGAAATATGAAAAATCTATGAGAAGATCACAGTAAAAGATAGCTTCGTTCACCATATTTCATACCGAAATCCTCTGTGTGTTTACCATAAAACATTCAGCTTTGACCAATCCGCACACTGCAAAACCTCAGCTAAAATGTTTTGCAGCAAACGGGATATGTCTCGATAAAACTGGCATAAGTTGAATACGCTCAGGTTTGGTAAATATTAACACGTTTCACAAAGTCACAAGGACAACACTCGTTGTAAACTTTTGCGCTTATCAAAGAAAAAACCCCAAGTTTTTTTGGGGAAAGCGCAATGTTAACAACGTTTTTTTCAAAATTTGTAAACCTAAACAATCAACCCAGTGGTATGGGTTACGACGTCGTAAACTTACGACGGATTTGTGAAACCGGCACTCTATGTTTGAGCTGGTGATAAGTTGCCAAAATTTAAGGGGGAAACAACAGTGCTGTTAGTCTTGTTTGTTGATTTGTTTTGTCTTATGCCAAACCTGAGTCTGTTAAAAACCTATCCTGTGGTGATTTGTTTAAAAGATCTCCCTCGGGGGAGCTCTTTTAAACAAATTACCACATCATGTGTTATATTTGTGATTACACTATTTTAAAAAGTATCACTTTGTGTTATTGAGGGTTATTAAGGGCGAATGGTTCAATTATTTGGATGCTCATTTATTGCAATTTGGTGACAGACTGAGGGTGTGGGTTCGAGTCCCGCACAAGACGTAACCACATAAAATAATATAATCGTCATTTTTTTGCAGACAGTGTCATCCCATATAAAACGCAGTGGCCAAAGTTGTTTTCCATTTTTTCAAGATCAGTTTATCATTTATGGCTGGGGGAGGGGATAGGTTATGCAGGTTATTTGTGGGGTCGTATGAGAATTGTTAGAGTATGCTCAGAATTCTGTCATCTAATTATTAAGAAGAATATAGGGGCGCATACACTAGGGCCCGGTTTCTCAAAGCAGTTTTAGACAGTAAGTGCTAAAATATAACATTCCCTAACGACTCTAATATTACAATATTACAGCCATGAGCGGTGAGCGTCTTTAATGAGGTGGCATTTGAATTGATAGAACTAACATATTTATAGTATATTTTTAATTTACCACACACTATTGCCCTGCCCCGCGTTCCTCAAAATGATTTTAGGCTAAGTTGATCGTAAGTGGTAAGATATAACAATGGCTTACGACTGTCGTAGCGCAGGAATCGCTTTGGAACCGGTGCCATTCGGCACCGGTTCCAAATCGATTTCTGCGCTACGGCAGTCGTAAGCATATGCTAAGAAACAACTCCATAGGACATTATTTAAAAAAAAATCAACATAGCCTAGTATAGCTTCAAGGAACGGAGCCCAGGTGACAGGTGTCTCAAAATCTAAACGTTGACATTTACACTTTCGCTTTTCTCAGTTGGTTGTTCGTCTCTTCAAATAGCAATACTGCACCGCTGCCGAGGGCACTGTGACAATTTAGCAAATACTAATATTGAAACAGGATGAACTTGATTTTTTTAATTTTTAAAAAAAGTTTTGATACGGGTCGATGTTACACGCATTCGTGCACAGTGGTTTCTATGGTGGCTGAAAGGGCCATCCCAAATACGCATTCTACAACCAAAGCGTATGGCTAAAGGTGACAGCAAGACCCGACATGGATATATTTCCTCGATGTTTGGTATGATATCGTTATATCGCCATGTTGTACTATAAACTTGCATCCGTGAGATAACTGAAATGTAAAACATCAACATTTTTATCACAGGACATGTTTTTAATAGCCTATATTAGTTGAAATTTGATTATTTTTTTTACTAAATGTTGTGCTCAGGTTTTCAGGTGCAGTTGATGATACAATGTTTGAGTGTTTTTTCCATTATGATAATAAAAAAGTATTGTAGGCAAGGTCTGGTAATCGCAATCACAACACTTATTTTATTTGGCCTTAGTTATTTGTCAGGACAGTGTCCTCCCAAAACTTCTACATGCCAAAACTTCTACAGACTAAAACCACAAAATACATGGTCCAAAGCACAGCTAATCCCCTACCTCTTACCTCAAGTGCACCGAATGAACTAGTCCGACTTAATTAGTCTTAAGATAAAAAATAATGACAGATAAGATTGTGCATAGTATGAGACATAATAGCCTTGGCTATTATACATCAACAATATTTTGAATGAATGTGGACTTTGTTACATATGGAATAACCAATTTATTGACTAAAAACAAATGCTTCTTTTGGCATCTAGAAGTTTTGGGAGATAACCGTCACAATAGAAACAAGTCATTTTTGCCATTGGTAGTCGTTTTAAAATAAAGGTTTTGATTCTGGCGAGACCTTATAATTATTGAAATTAGTATATAAGTTAAATAAGAAAATATCTCGTGGCGAAATTCTTGATTATACTCTATTTTCGAGTATTTTCGAGTATATTCTACAAAAAATAGAAACCCGTGACGATTTTAGATTTATTTTGTTTTGTTTTAACTTTTTGTCAAACTATAATGTAAACTGTGCACTTTCCACATCACTCCGTTCATTGGTTTACAAAAGCCAAACAAAAAAAAGTTTTTCTTTGGAAAGTCCACAGTTTACAACGATTGTTTGAATTTTGTAACCTAAATCTATCAACAAAGTGACATGATTTACATTGTTAAAATTTACAACAACTTTATAAAACAAGACCCTGTGTGGTAAAGGTTGCACATACAAAAACTTCCTCAACTTCCGTGTTGTAGGCCCATGATGCAGATTCCACTTTGAACAAGATCACAAAGTATTCTCAATCTAGTGGATCCACGTTGTTTAATGTCTTCTCAAACGGAAGTATCATCAGCCCGAACCCTCTCCCTGCTGGCAACTTCACCGTCGCAGTGACCGCCTACAACACTCAACCGTTCGACGTCAACTGCGTTGGCTGCAGTAACGCGACACTGACAGTCAACATTCGTGTAGCTGTAAGTATTAGGATGCTGCTGTATAAACAACATCGCAACGCTAATGTCGGTGTAAAATTGATAACTGGGTTAGTATTTTCACCGAAACGTCACACTTTATTTTAACAGCAAGTTGTACATCCATACAATGTTGTGTCTTTTCATTACTCAAATTTCCCAACGCCACCTAAAAATGTTCAAGTTTATCACAGTTTTAAATGAATTAACTTCCCCCAAGGGTAAGGTGATATGTTATTAAATAACAAAACTAAACCTTAAAGAACTTTCACTGATGAAATAAGACGTCAATGTCAGATAATTGTCTGAATGTATTACATATATTTGTCAAGACAGATTTTATTGGATCTAACGCAAACTAATATGAAAGTTGCAAGTATAAATCACTAACATTCAGTGATGACGTAATAAAGTTTGCGAAAGGTAAACAGGTCCTGCTCTTCCGGTAGCACTTGTCATAAGACTCTTTGATGTTAACACTTCTTTAAGGGATATCTTATATGTTTAGACATAATTCAGGACTTTATGGCTGTCAACGTCTGAATATGATTATCAGAATCGACATCAAAACGTTGCTCCTCAGCAACCAAGAGGTTGTAATCCATATATAGATATAATTACACATATTAACTTATTTATTGTCTTGGTGCAACGTTTCGGTGTAGGTGTGAGCAGAGTTATCTAACATGATAACAGTGTTAGCATCTACATCGAAATGTCGCACCAAGACCATAAAGACGTTAACAACCAGACAGGAAGACCGACAGTTTATTCAGCATTAGACCTCCGGCACAAAATACATACATTTGACAGGTTGCATTTAATAACAATTGTTGTTTTATCCTTCTTATCAAGCTCATTAAAAGTTTATTTCCGACACAGGTGGCGTCACAATAACGTGTATGTCTCAATACATGATGGGATACGTCGTCTCATCGATGTAGACTTCTAATGACGTTTGCTAGAACCTTTGCCACCTTTCTCTCAGTGCTTTTTCCAGCCATTGTCTGTTGACGGTGGTTGGGGGCGTCTCTTTATCGATCCGTCAATGTGGTCCAACAAATATGGTGTTCTATCGGGTTCATATTAAGTGAACGGTCAGGCCATGGCAGAACATAAAAATAAACTGGTTGAGGTTCAAACAATCTTTCCTGTTGGTGTTGCAAGAACGGAAGGACAACTGGCAGCAACACATAGACTCTGTGCCGCATAGCATTCGGGTTTTCTGTTCTGAACAAATAATGCCCTAGACCATAACGTCATCTTTGTTAAATTGATGGACCTCTTGAATGTAAAGCAGGAGCCAAATCGTCCCCTCTGCGCCAATATAATCGTTTTCTGCTATCATTTTAAATAAAGTTGAAACGGCTCTCGTCATAAAAAAGCACTTTACACCAATTGGACTTGCCAACATTGTACTTGTCTCGCCAATTGCCCTGCCCCGCCAATGGCATACATGCAAACCTTTTTATAACTTGAACCTCTGTTGCCCCTATCTCGACCAAAACAATGGCCCTTTATCTCTCTGCGCTAATCTAGGCATTTCGTGTGTGTACATTTATCAGCTGAGATCCTCAGATGTCAGATGATTGCATTTTTAAGCATCTCTTTGAAGTAGGCTAATTTAACATGCACATTTCTATACCGACCAGCAGTGCAGCACCTTCTATAAATCAACATCAACTTGTTAACAACGTACTTACCTCGCCCATCGTAGCCCCAAGAATCGATGTTGTACGGTGAAAGACATTTCACAAAAGGAACGATAGGCTCTGAATCTCACAGCATGACGTCACAGAGTAACTGTGAGTTGACTGATGCAATGTCTCAGCGCTGTTGATCAGTATTCACTGATCTTCTCGTGGTGTCCCGTGCTGGGGCTGTCCTGTATATTATACACTATGTCGGCACGGTGCAGTGACTTGTCAGAAAGTATCTCCTTGAAAGACCGACGCTAGACTAATTTGACATGCACCTTTGCCTGATTTACATCCGATTCTGCAACGTCCACAGTACAAACCCATTCATAAAATCAGCATCGAAATTAAGATTTTGACCAACATTCTTGCCATTGAGTTCACATTTTGAAGACTCACATTTGATTGAAAACCTCTAAAAAGTAAAACTACCTGTCTCAAATATTAATTGTTTACATTTTACTAATCTAAAGTTGATGTAAAACAACTGACAATCAAATGTCAATGTGCCTTTAAACAAGCAAAATAAAATGAAAAATAATGCAACTGTTTTTGTTCTTTTTAGTTAAGTTATAAATATTATTATTGTTGTTACATGTAATCATTAATTAGATGTATATTATTTACATGTTCTACCAAATCTATTGCGAAGGTAAAGGGAGATAATTTAACCGATGCAAATCCTTTAAATGCCTTTTTCTTTATAACCGGAAGTGGTAAAATTAAACCCTTTACCATTAGAAAGCCAATACTATTGCCAACATATTTTGTTCAAAGTGTTATTCAAAATTACAAACAGTTATAACACTAAACTTCTTTTAAGTTCGAAACACGCAATTCTTGACATTTCCACTATACCAAGTCTTTGTTTTTAAGTGTCTCTTTTAAGTGACTCTGCTGTTGTAGAATAATTTTAATGATTAGAGGTAGAGGTAGAGGGTTGAGATGAAGGGTAAAGGTAGAAGGTAGAGAGTAGAGGTAGAAGGTAGAGGTAGAGGGTGAGGTTAAGGCAGATGTAGTAGGTAGAGGTTGACGAAGAACGTAGATGGTAGATCGTAGATGGTAAAGTTTAAGGTAGATAGTAGGAGGTAGAGAGTAGAAGTATATGTAGAGGTGGATAGTAGAGGTAGGGGGTAGAGGTAAAGGTAGAGGTAGAGGCTATAAAGAGACGGTAGAGATAGAGGTAGATGGTAGATGGTAGAGGTAGAAGTAGAAGAGGTAGATGTAGATTTAACACTATCAGTTTCAGTAGTAGTAGCAGTAGCTTTATTCGTAGCAGTAGCAGTCAAATGTGTGGCTGTTGTAGCTGTTTTAGTTGTAAAATGTGCATGTACCATGATAATAGTTGTAGTTGTAAATGTAGTTGTAGTTTTACTTGCATTTGTAGTTGTCATTGACGTTTACATTGTCATATTGCCATGATTCTCTGCTCAATGCGTTGAATTTCCAAAAACCAAATTCTTCAAATATCTACTGTGCAGTCATTTGCCGTCGAGTGTCATAAGTCACGATTTATGAGAAATGGAAACACAAGGGGGCAATATCCGGATAGCAAAAAGACACAGCTTTCCAACGCACTCATTGACGTTTCAGTAGGTAAATTAATTAAACATTCACAGACGAAAAACCGATGGAAACGGTAAACCAATTCCAATTGTCGGTAAGAGACTTTTGACATTATGACAAATTATAATCAACACGTTAGCCCCCTTGGCAACGCACAGGGTATGACGTCGCAAAGAACTTGTCACACGTTCAGAAACTGAAATGAACACAATTTGCACGATATAGTTGCTAAACTCACCTCGCCCAGTTGACAGTGACTGTAATCTAGCCATAATTATGTGAAAGGACACAAAGTTACCGCCATATGAAAGCTTTCTCTGAGGCAGGCCAAGTAAGCATGTCTGTCATCCTAGAAGATTGACAAGGTAAAGAGTCATTGCTTCTGGCCCCTATAAGCACCCCAAACAGTTAAATTATCGATTTTCAAAAGACACTTCTGCACGGTTATATGAACTAGGGGTCAAATATTGAAGGGAGTATAAGTCAAGGTCACCTAAGGGAAAACAACAGAGTACTTTCTGTCTTGTTAAGCTGACCTGCAGTTTTATTAAAATGTGCTTTTTAATTATAAAGTTGCATATGAAATGACAGGATTTGTCTTAATTCGTTATTTGTTATTATCACAGCTGCAAACATAGACACCGATTTGTTTTTATCAAATGAATTTCCATTTTACTCTTAATCAAAACTAAAGTATTATGCAATCAAGTTTTGTGTCGTAACAACATATCCTGAGCACACGTGGATATGGGATTTTCGTTAGCCTCTGTAACAAAATTTATGAATTTGTCCGCATGACCAGTGTCTCCAACAGCTGATGAAGTTCAACAAATACAAATCCAATCCTTATATTCACAGTCACTATATACATTGTGTTAAATAATCTTGTTAAAATATAAAAATTATAATAATTTAAACAAGCTACATGACGTGGACGATTATGTCATATACCTAGAAATTCCATTGCGAGTGATCTCCCCTGGATTAGTAACCTAAACAGAAGTTGCACCCAGTAAAGTTGAAGTTTCAATGAACTACAGAAGCAAATGAGATTAAGAATTCTTGAAACTTAGCTTTTTGTAAACTTTGGTAGTGTGTTTTTTCACTATATGAACATAGATTTTTACCTAAGACGAAGCAATCTCATTGAAACCAGTCCTATTGCCCCGTTGTACTTTCCTCCTCTCTTCATGTAGGATCTGAGCGCCCCCCATAGAAGGTCATGAGAAATTGACCCCTAAAGCGACCAATCAGTGCAGTGCTTTCACAATAGTGGAAGCCATGGCATTCAAAATTTGTGGTTACATAATGCACCTTGAATAAGCATTCAGATTGATACCAACACAAGATGGCTGCGCCCATGTACCTAGCAATGCGTCCGCTTCGCGTTTTTAAGCAAGTTTTGAAACAAGTAAATAGCGGCATTAGCGACATGGTATCATCAAACACGTCGGTGCGAGTCTACCTTCGTTCAAATATATGTGTATTGTGTGATTTTAATGTTATTAAAACATATATTAACAACGTAACTTTCAGTGAATGGTCACCCCTGAATGTCGCCATTTTAAAGCTAACGGTGTCATGCTGAAATAAGCTGAACTCCGATTGGTTGAAAGAGGTTGTCGGTAATTATTTTCATTAGTTGAACACATTTGTTGAAGGGTCAGTTTCACGTGACCTTTTATGGGAAATTCTCAGAACTCATGGAACTGGTTTTAATTAGATTGAAGACGAATCTAACTAATTTACCATAACAATTAAATGTTAAACTAGATCTAGAACTAAGAATTTCCCGTGATGAATATAACTATATCTGTTGTAACTACCAAAAACAGCCCCAATATTGTTTGTTACTTGACAGTATATCACATTTCTTGACATACCGATTGTCAAAGTAAAGGTTCGATGACGAATCCTAAGTACAAAAGAAAGTATACACCCCACTATTTTGACAGTAAAAGGTGACAGGACAAACTGTAATAAGATTACAATGTTTAATTGCATTCCTGAGTCATTTTCAAACCAGTTTAGAATGAATTGAGATATTTGTTTAAACATGAAACTTTTTTGGTATCGCTCATATACATGGGGGTTTAAAATCAAAACTCACACTTGTAGAATTCATGACAGTCCTAGGTATGAAGGCTATGCGTGTGGTTTCATTACCTCATATGACCCCCATTTTAGTCGATACAGGTCAGAACACGCCTTCCCATGGAAAAAACAGTCGTCAAATGACGTCGTTAGGGATCCGCTGCCTCTCCTCTCGCAGAGTCTGTTCCATCTGCGGTTCGTGGTTGGTGGCTGTGCACGACGACGCAACTGTCTGCCAAGATAGCTCCACAGGTGCTCAATGGGTGATAAGTCCGGGGAGCGTAACGGCCAAGGCAAAAGCTGAATGTTCTGACGGTTCAGGAAGTCCATAGTAAGCCTGGCGGTGTGAGGTCTGGCGTTATTTTGCTGTCGTTTTCTCTGCATGAATGGGGACCACCACTGACTGCAACACTTGATTCCTGTACCTCTGGGCTGTCAGGGTGTGGCGGATAACGACCATGTCCGTCTTCTGGTCACCGCAAATGCCGCCCCAAACCATAACGCTCCCGCCGCCAAAGGGCTGAACTCGTTAAACACATGATGCAGCCAGTCGTGCACCTCTTCGTCGGTTGACTCTTACTCTGCCGTCAGCGTAGAAGAGGTTGAATCGACTTTCATCGGTAAAGATGACTCTAAACCATTCATGACGTTGCCAGTGTCTCAATCTTCCTGCCCAACAAAGACGGTTGATGCGATGTTTTAGAGGTTTGTACTTTCTTTTGTATTTCAGTTTAATTCAGTATTTCTCCGCTCACTTTTATGACGTAATAAGATTAGATTTATATCACGTGATCAACTGACGTTCATCGGGAGGTGAACGACGGTAGGCATTATTGTGTTCATCTAGGAGAGGTCACTTTCTACTGGTAATATTGTAAAGACAACGGGACTACTATCTGGTGGTTAAATAGATAACCTGTGAAGTAGTGACTCACATACAGGTGTAACATTGGCTGCCATGACGTTATCAGCAGAAAATCTTCAGTTTAGTTATGAAAAAAATACAGTATTATGCAGTTTTACAAAACCGTCGTAAATTCACGGCGTTGTTAACATATCACTGGGTAAATAAGTTTGATTTATAAGTGAAAAAAAATCGTTGTGAACTCTACATTTTCCAAAAGAAAAACATACTGGGGTGAAAGAGCACATTAGGCATCGATGTTTAAACATTTGCAAACCAAGGCCAAGGATCAAGTTGTACAAATTACGACGACATAAATTTACGACGGTTTTGATTGATTTGGTTTACAGGGGTGTGGCATTACTATGTCCGACTCGTCCGACTTGGGAAATTTTGAAAAAGGACAAGTTTATTTTTACGCGCTGGTAGTCCGCGGACAAGTTGAGAATACTTACCCTTTATTGTACTAAACCCAACACTTGTCAATTTCAATGTCCAAACTCCAACCTAAAAAGGGCTGTTAAAAACCTTTCCTGTAATAATTTGTGTAAAAGAGCTCCTAAAGAAGCTCTTTCACACAAATTATTACAGGAAAGGTTTTCAACAGCACAGGTGGTAACATTTTTGAGTTATACCCCAGTTTAGCACTGTAAGAATTAACTATATAACTTGAACTTGCCTGTTTACTTGTCTGTGGACAAGTTTTAAACAATAATATTTCCACACCCCTGGTTTACAAGTACCAAAAAACGTTGTAAACTGTTCACTTTCCAACAAAAAACAAGTTTTGTTTTTTGGAACATGCACAGTTTAGAACGATGTTGACACGTGTAAACCAAACTCAGTTGTATAGTTTATGGCGTCGTGAATTTACGAACGATTAGTGAAACGGGGTCCTGTACTTTGAATAACCATCGATGTAATATAATACATCATTGGAAGGAAAGTACAATAAACAAAGATACATATGTGGATTACATCTTCTTGGTTGATAAGTAGCGACGTATCAATGTAGATTCTTACATTGTTGTCACCCCTGTAAGAATCTACATTAATTGTCGATACTCAGCAACCAAGAAGTTGTAATCCATATACAAACATTTATATAATTCGAACGTCTAAATGTCACTCAAAAATTTATTAAACAAAGCGATGATTTCATTTTTTTATTCTTTATTTAATTGTTTTCACACAATGAACTGAGTTCTGAAATCAAAAGGTAACTGTCTAAAACAACAACAATGTACATTTGAATTGTTGTTTTTATCCTGTTAATTTCTATGTCATTTAGACAGTGATTAAGCACAACAATGTGACGTAAATAATTAAAATATGAAAATTCTGTCACTTTGTGTGGCTGTGTCTCTTCCGAGATTCACACCAAAAAAGTATTCCCTTGTGTCAACGAATTGCAATTAGTGATTACATGTATATCAAATATACGTTAAAACGTAAACATGTTTCATCTAACCGGTAGCACCTGTTATAGACACGTGGAATCAATAATCACGATCACAATCAAATTACACATGTCAAGATAGAAAATGAGACAGCATTTGGATCTTCGGTTCATTCAATTTAAACTGACCGTTTAATACTATATTGTAACTGACTATGTAAATCATTGTGTCAAGATTATCATGAATGGACAATACATGTATCCTGTGTCAGGATTATCAATAATTAGCAATATTTTATTGTAAACGACACCTAATTTTATAAAATACAGACCTAAGCTAAAATTGACGTATTTACATATCAGTTGCATTCAATTTATAGAGGCTACTTTATGCTTCACTGAAAAAAATGTATAGAAATTATTTAGCGGTTTTCTATTGGTTTCAATAGAAAACCGCTGACTAATGGGTATACATTTTTCCTGGTGTAATTTGCAGAACCAACATCTAGCATGTGAATTTTAACCATAATGAAGGATAGAAAAGGTATGTAAACTGTAAGAACGCCATGCGAGTATTGAAGGGCTAAAAATCCATGTTCACATGGTAATACCGAGACGTCGCGAAATGACCTCGTACCGCCTTTGTTGTCGATGTTCGGTTTGAGACAAACTCCGCCTTAGGCCAGGGTTTGTTGCATCCTGGGTAACTCCAGGGCACATTACGCTCGCTACCGACTATCGCTACAAGGCCCTGGGTTTAAGCAGTGGGTTTCTGCCGAGTTGAATTACGTGTCGGTAAAAATAGCTGTCCAATGCAGTGACACGTGTTTGCTGGGTTCAAGGGACGGATTTGGTTCAAAGGACGTAACTCTTGCCAACAACAATAGCTTTGTGCGTGATGTGAATTTCAAATTTGAAAAAAAAACGTTTCTCATTGGTTGCACAGGGTTTGCTGTGATAAGCGTTTGATTGGATGATAGCGACGATGACGCAACTTCCAAATCGGCA
>JAULCD010322821.1:0-15708 GCA_032361085.1 Calliostoma canaliculatum | reverse complement strand
TTCAGCTGAGGGAACATAATTATCCCCTGCCACAAAGTTAATGGGGGATACAGGTTTGACCTCCATCCGTCCGTCCGATATAATGGGGAACAATTTTCTTGGAAATTGTTATAGATTAGAAAACTAAATTTGGCATGTGGCTTTAGGACATAAGTATCTAGATGAAGTCTGAATATTTAAATCGTGTTAGTATTTTTTACGGAATTATGGCCTTGTTATTTTTTTAGAGACTTGGTGCATTTTTCTTAAATGAGAAACAAATTTCTCAGAAATTGTTACAAATAGAACAAAACAAATTTAGCATGTAGGTTCAGGACATGCATACCTCGATGAATTTCGAATATTTAAATTGTCTTGCAATTTTTTTAAGGAGTTACAACCCTTGCTTTTATTTTACTTGGTGCATTTTTCTCCAATAGGGAACAATTTCCTCAAACATAAATAGGCTGTAGAAAGCTTTCCTGTAATCGTTTGTGTAAAAGAGCTCCTATAAGAGCTCTTTTACACAAATTATACACAAATTATTACAGAAAGGTTTTTTAACTGCGCAAGGTGGTGACAGTATTTAGTTATACTCACCCCAGTTCAGCACTGTAAGGGTTAACTATATAACTTAGACAAGTAGAGTTTAGCTGCGATCAAGTAGATTTTGTCTGTTTACTTGTCCATGGACAAGTTTTAAACAGTGGTATTTCCACACCCCTGTATTGGAGTGCATAAACACAGATGTACTGTTTGCAGGAAAGTGGTGACAGAATACGCAGCTAACTTCAAGTCCCCACAGAAGTTCAGCTATGACAAGGGAGCTTGGAAGGGGGCGGACCCCCCTCAACTCTATGTACAAAAGGTATGAAGCTTGAATAGTCCTTGTCTTTACACCATGTAATCTGAATTACTTAGGTGGGTGTTTGATGACATAAATTTAAGCAGACTGAACATTGGACAACAGCGTTTTGAGTCTTTTACCGGGGTTTTGTGTATCTTCTTCAGTTAACTTTAAAGTGCTGATATGGGGTTAGAAGATTTAAAACTGTGACTACCTTTTGCTGTTGAAGACCTATCTTGTGGTAGTTTGTCTAAAAGAGCTCCCCGCTGGGGAACTCTTTTAAACAAACTACCACAGGATAGGTTTACTGTGGTCTATAACTTTGGACAATGAAAGTAACAAATATTGAGTTTATATTGAGTAACAAATATTGAGTTGAGAACTGTGGAGAGCACAATACCACAGGAGTTTTCAGATTTTGCTGTGCCACATGATATCTAATACATTCTTTCCTTCTGTAATGAAATGACTATTGTGATGTATACCAAAAACTTGTCAAAAATTACATGAAACTGATTAATTTAAAGTCATGACCCTCTTGGAGGATTTATTATGTCATATCTCAGTCATATGGAATTAAAGCTACAGTACGGATTTAGTTTTCGGGTTATACTGCATCACATAACCACATTGGTGATGCAGGCTTTTCTCCTGCCGTAAACCCTGCTGCCGCGATATAACTGAAAATGGCGTTAAACCATAACTCACTTCACTCATTCACTTTGTTGCTCAGCCTGAGTCTAAGGCTGAGAAGGAGGAGCCTGCTCTGAGTAACTGGTTTGCGGAGGTCCTGGAGTTGCGACGTAAGGCTTCAGAGTACAAGAAGAGGGCCCAGGGCACACACTTCTCTCGGGAACACCTGGTGCAGCTGCTGGCCAAACAAGCAGGATTCTGGGATATCCCAGCCTCCGCTCGCAGCGCCAGTAGTAGCACACTGTCAGCTCTGTCACTCGAGGCTGGTGGTAATGTACACCAACAGTAAGTAGCTTTCGTAAGGTTAGTTGGGGTTTTTTCCTCAGAGAACTTTATTGAGTTCAAAAGGATTTTAAAATTTCAACATCTTGTATTAATTTCTGATGTAAAGTGAAGTTTAACCCTTAAAGTGCTGAACCTAACAGTTGTCAATTTCAATGCCTAAACTCCAACCTAAATAAGCTGTTAAAAACCTTTCCAGTAATAATTTGTGTAAAAGAGCTCCAATAGGAGCTCTTTCACACAAATTGTTACAGGAAAGGTTTTCAACAGCACAAGGTGGTAACGGTTTTGAGTTATACTCACCCCAGTTCAGCACTGTAAGAGTTAATTGAGATATATTACATTTTATTTGTGCACAAGAGCTTAAATTTTTTGTTTTAATTTGTTTGGACAGGGAGTAGTTGACAATGCAACGCAGGAGCTCTTTTAAATAAATTACCATAGGATAGGTTTTCAACAGTCTATTTAGGTTGGAATTTAAGCACTATGACAGAAAAATATTGCAGTTGGCACTATTTAGGTTAACAACAGCACAAGTAAATGTGGCATATATATTTTAGGGCAAAGAAGGCAAGAAGAGGCAAAAAAGATGTTGCTGAAAAGAACTTGCTTGACTTTGACTCTTGCCACGCCACGGTCGGAGACTCCGAGCTTCAGTCTGAGATGGTAGATGAGAATGGTTCTGAGATGAGACCGACCAGGGTTTTCAACAAAGACAAGACAGTCAACAGGAAGATGGCCTGGCTGGAGGAGCATCAGAACCAGGGGGCAGAACCAGTCCAAGACAGGTAGTGAGACCAAACATAGTCTTCCTTCAAAACTATTTTTTTTAAATTATAGTTATGATAGTTCATTCTCCATGATTACAAATGAGAGATGAAATGTTTTGTGCCTTTTTAAATCATGGTTTGTGGATGAAATTAAGTTACGGTCTTGTTTTAAATGTTGGGGATATATTTGTTTTTAATTCTTTTTTCAGAATACATGTAGGTGCAAAGTTAACAGAGATATTTACCACTCTTATCTTGAGAAAATTAACCCTTTAAGTGTTGAGTTGATTTCAGCCAGTTTTAAAGTTGTGACCACCTTGTGCTGTTGAAAACCTTTCTTGTGATAATTTGTTTAAAAGAGCTCCTGTAGGAGCTCTTTTAAACAAATTACCACAGGATAGGTTTTTAAACAGCCTGTATCAGTTGGAATTTAATAACTAAAATCTGCAAATGTCGTGCTCAGCAATTTAAGGCTTAATAAGATAAAATAGGTTTTCAGCTGCAGTAGATGATACAATGTTATTTTTTGTCATTATGACAATAAAAAAGATAGGGCCGGCACCCATAATGGAGGCACGGTCGGGTAATCGGAACCACAACATTTTTTTTTTGGGCCTAATGAAAAATTCATAAAGTCCAACATAACAAGGGAAATACCTCTGTTAACAATCGTAACACAATTTAATTATTCAAACTTCATCTATGTACATTGTATTTATGTCCTTAAGCCACATGCCAAAATTGGTTTTGCTATCTGTAACAGTTTCTGATAACTTATTTCCCTATTATTTTAGATGGACGGACAAATGGTGCTGAAACCAATATATCCCCCAGCCACTTTGTAGCAGGGCATAATAAAGTATACTGCAAACCTACCACAATGATCTTCATCCGATCCGTCACTGCAGTCTTTTCTGAAATCACACTGTCTCTGCTTGCTAATGCACTTTCCGGATGATTGACAGTTGAACTGCACCTTGAGATCACAGTGGTGAGGAGCTGTGGTAGGTGGTGTTTGCGTTGACACAGACGTTACTATGGGTGGAACGGGCAGTGCCTGACCTGAGTATTGGCAGTCTGGTGTGAAGGAGACGTCATCAATGGCGATGTCCCCGAGGTAGCTGTCCCCTATCTTTGCTTCGATGATCACCTGGAAACTGTTAGTGTTGTTCAGAGGTATGTCTGATCGTTTCCACACTGGTCCTTGGTTGCCAGCTACAGACCAGATAAGGTGGGTAGGTGTACCAGAGTTGTAGATTCTGGAGTAGATATTAAGCTGGTTGACATATTTGCCGTACATGTAGTAATAAAATCTCATGTGACAATTATTGCCTGAAGTTTTCAAAAATGGCTTGGTCATGAGCCATGTCTTCTGATTATACTTGTACGGGGCAGATGACTCCATGTACACATAATGTCCTGTTGCAAGTCCTGTAGTGTGATCTCGATCTGGTCCACTTTTAAATGAAGGAGTGCTGCCATTCCAACGAATCCAGTCAAAATTGTCATCAATTCCGTTCTTACCTTGAAGAAAATCTCCAAAGTTATGTTCAAAGTCAAATTTCTTGTATGATGCACAGTTTGTCGTTTGCTCATCTGAACCATCTCCACAGTCATCTGTAATGTCACATGTTCTGGTCAGACTCACACAGGCTTTATTTGCACATGTAAACTGGGTGGCAGAGTTGCATGAGGACTGCGGTTGAAGATGGCCACAGTCTTGGAATTGCAGCTGATCCAGGGCAATGATTCCATAGTAAGAATAGCCACCTGTTTTCTTGAAGGCAAGGGTGAATGGTGTTTTCCTTCTGCCGATACCTACAGCTATTGACTGCCATCCGCTGCCCTGGTCACCAAAAACCTCCCATAGGTTAGATGTGGATCCACCTTGGGTCAATGTCAGTTGCAGCCTTGAAACATGGGCACCTGTCATGTAGTAGTGGAACTGTAGCTTGCATTCTGCATTTGCTGCATTGTAGTGTGGACTTGTGAGAACAGCTTGTTTGTTTGATGGGTGACCTCCTGTTTGGTCATGAATGAACACATAATGTCCATTGAGGTTGGATGTACTGTCATAGTGGGGGGCCATAGATCTCATGTTGACCGTTGATGCTCCAGAGGCTCTTTCCCAGTTAAAATTAGGAGTATGCACATTTGTCCATCCACATAGGTTTGTGTCAAAGCCACAGGACAGTGGACAGTTCTTTTCATCTCCACCATCGGAACAATCAGGAGTAAAATCACAGACCTTTGTATTGCTGATGCATGAGCCATTCATACAGGTGAACTGGTTGTTGGGACACGGGGTTCCAGTGTATCCATGTTGTGGGGTGTAGGTCTGCACAGTCGGTAGACCTGCCGTTGATGGAGCTTGTGCTCCACATCCCGGTGTAAAAGTGATGTCATCGATTGCTATATCCCCTTTGTACCCAGTGCCAATTACTCCTTCTAGAATTACCTCATATGGTGTTGAGCTTTGTAAGTTCACTTCTCTTCTGAGCCACTTGTTACCTTGTTCGCTTGTAATAGAGGTCAACATTGTGGTTCCCTGTAATGTTTGTTTGTAAACATTAAGAGCTCCAATATTTGCTCCATACATATGGTACCAGAATCGTAGTGAACAGATTCCATTGGATTTGGGGAGGGCATACGTAATTCTGGCATTGTCATTTGTCTTTCTAGGTATTGAAGATTCAATGTACAAATAGTAGCCATTCTCAGAATGCGTGGTGTGGTCAATAGTTGGCCCCGTCTGTAATGAATTTGTTTTTCCTCGATGTCTTGTCCAGTTGAAGTTGTCATTCATGTTTTGAACCCATCCACACATTCCATGTTCAAAAGCACACCCATAGTATAAATAGCAGTGACTTCGTGATTCATCTGAACCATCACAACAGTCTGTCTGGTAGTCACATTGTTGAGTTTGATTTATACAGTGTCCACTGTTACACTGGTACTGTCCGAGAAGACAGCTTCCTGAGGGTTGGGGCTGTCCACAGTTCACAAATGCAAGGTCATCAACAGCTATAAAGGATGCCGAGCCTGCAGAGGCAGCAACCTCTAAGACCATCTGGAACTGTGACGAACATACTGGCAAGGCTACTGTAACATTATGCCATGTATTCATTGGATTGGTTGTTCTTGGCATGTGCCACAATGGCTCGTCTATTTCTCCTGTCCTTATATAGAGGGTAAAAGTAGCAGATCCAGTTCCAACTAATGCGTACCAAAAAGATAGTGAGCACTTTGTTCCCCCTTGACTGAATCGAGGACTGACAAGACGGGCCTTTTCTTGATATCTATGTCCAGCAGTTGCTACAAGTGCATAATGTCCTGTCATTTGTCCGGAAGTATGATCAGGGAAAGTCATGTGGTTTCCACTGGATGACAATGTCCAGTTGAACGTTGATCCTGCCTGCTGGTTTGTCCAATGGCAGAAATTGCCTTGTTCAAAGTTACATGTGTAAGGGCAGGAAGCCTCGTCACTGCCATCACTACAGTCTTTTCTAAAGTTGCAGGTTGAGCCTGCTGGAACGCACTGTCTGCCGTCACTACACTGCTGCTTGCCAGTGGGACATGGTCCTGGGGTGACTTGCCACACAGGAAGTTTTACCCTTGATGCTAGCTGGCATCCAGGTGTAAATGATGTGTCATCAATTCCGATGTCACCAAGATAACCATTACCTCTCTTTGCTTCAATAACAATTCGGAAATTTTTCTGGCTTTTAAGAACGATACCAGCTCGTATCCATGCATCGACTTGGGAGTTTTGTCTGCTCCAAATTACAGTGCTTCCTCCAATCTCAGATGTTTCCATATAAACTGTGAGGGCGTTGACGTGTTGACCATACATGTGGTAAAAGAATCTCATACTGCAGCTGCCGGAGGCTGTTGGGAGGAAGACAGGGCTCTTGAGTCTTGCTGTATCATTGGGCCTACGATTCCCAGATGTTTCAATGAACATGTAGTAGCCAGTCTCATTGTGAGTGGTGTGATCAGTGTCGGGTCCAGTGCCCACCGTCATTGTTCTGCCTCTGGCTCGAGTCCAGTCAAAGTCATCTGTTTTGTCTTGAAACCAGTTGCACAGATCTGTTTCAAAGTTGCAACGTTCTACATAGCTTTGGCAGGGTGTCTCATCCGACCAATCTCCACAGTCATTTTGGTAGTCACAAACCCATGTTTGATCAACACAAGAGCCTCTGTTGCAATGAAACTTATTACCAGAACAGGATGCTGTGCTCCCGCCAAGTGCACAGTTGCTGAATGTTATGTCATCGATGGCCATGTTTTCATCATGTGAGTGGGGATTTGCAACAAATGCCAAGCGGAATCCTGGCCTTAGAGGACCAGTTCCAACAGAAGCATTGACCCAGTTGTTTCCCTTGTTGCCGAGAGCAGACCATAGAAAAATTCTTCCAAATTGAATGTTTGCGTTAACACCTGGTGGTACAATGTATAATCTTATCATTCCTGGATTACCTGAATTACCACTCTTGTAGTACCAGAAATTAACCCGACAACTGCTTCCAAGCTGGCCAAAGATAGGAGTTTGCATTATTGCATTCATTGAGTAGTAACCCCCCATAGAAGAATCTACAAACATGTAATTTCCTACAGCAGATGATCCTAATGTGTGATCATTATTTGGTCCTTTGTGTGGAGTTGAGGTTCTGTTGTGTCTTTTCCATAAGTATCGTCCAGCACTGACGTCATTCCACCCACACAATCCACTTTCAAAGTCACACTTTCCACAGAATCTCTCATCAGAAGCATCATTACATTGGTTAATAAAGTCACACACTTGGCTAATTAAAATACATTGTTTGCCATTAGCACACTTGAACTTGGATGCTCCACAAGAGCCTGATGTCGATGGTGTTGCAATGGCAGGAAGAACGATAGGGAAAATTCCAGTGTAGTGTGTACATTGGGGAGTGAAGGAAATGTCATCAAGCGCAATGTCGCTCATGTAACTCCGACCAACAGTTGCCTCAAAAACTACTTGGAAGGGTGTTGATGAATAGATATATATTGCAGTTTTTGCCCAGTAGTTACCAACTTCCCCCGTTCTGTACCACAACCGCTTCAATGGTCCATTCACAGATGTTCTAGAGTACACACTCAATGTTGCCACATCCTTTCCATACATTAAGTAGTAGAATCTCATTGTGCAGTAGGGTGTTGTTGTGGAAGGTCCAAACACTGCACTGGCAATCCTTGCCTTTTGGCCAGCTTGCCTTGGATAGGATGCTTCAGTGAAGATGTAGTGTCCAGACCCGGTGTTAAGTGTGTGGTCTCTGGAAGGTCCAGTCTGGGAAGTGGGAGTCGGGCCACCAATTCGTGACCAATCAAAGTCATCGTCTGTCAGTTGAGTCCACATGCAAATACTCGTTTCAAAGTTGCATCTTGTGTACTTTGGATGACAGAGACTGGAAGTTTCATCTGAGCCATCCCCACAATCATCCGTGTAGTCACACTGTTGGCCAGGGTTGATACATGCATTGTTGGTGCAGTGGAATGTAGCAGCAGGATTATTACACGACTTTACTGTTGGCAATCCACAATTTAGAAACTTGATATCGTCAATAGCTATATCCCCAAGAACATTGTAAGTCCGTTGTGCCTCTATTGACATTTGAAATTGTCGACTCATTCTTCCAACTGGCACTCTTGCTTGATACCATCTGTTTCCATGGTCACCAGTAGTATACCATATCTTTGTTGAAAGAGTACCTTCATGTTGATAAATGGTCATTGTCCCAATTCCTGCTCCATACATGTGATACCAGAAAGTCAGAAGACAGGTTGCTGCAGATTGTTGCAAGACTGGACTCACAAAGCTTGCTCTTTGATTCGCATAACCCTTTGAGGAATCGACGTACATGTAGTATCCGAATGAAGAGCCATAGGTATGGTCTGTGGATGGACCTGTATTAGAATCTTGGGTTGCTCCATGGTATCGAGTCCAGGTGAATCCACTGTTGGCTCTACTTGTCCACTTGCAGGTTCCATTGTCAAAGTTACAGTTATAGCCACATGAAGTTTCCTCCTCCCCATGTGGACAGTCAGCATTGAAATCACACATATGCGTTGTGGTAACGCATGTTGACACAGCTGGGCAACGGAACGCACATGTTTGAAATGGTGTTGGTGTTGGGTTGTGGTTGCAGTCACCAGTTTGGAGAACAACATCATCAATTGCTAGATCACTTGTATAGGCTGACCCGACTATACCTTCGATGATAAGCCTGTAGTTAACGGATTGTTGTGGTATTGATGCTCTTGCTAGATACCAGTGATCCTGTAAATCCCCTGACCTAGTCCACAAAGTAGATATTGCTCCTGTGTTGGGCCAGAGCTTAAGGTTAAGTGTTCCCATTCCACGGCCATTCATGTTATACCAGACTGTTAGGCATCTAGCGGCTGTGCTGAAAGGGGGCGAGACAAGCCAAGCTTTATCTCCAGGCCTTCGTGGGGTAGATGCTTCCAGGTAAGCGTAGCTACCATACCTTGAGTTGAGTGTATGATCAACACTTGGACCAGTGCTGGATGATGTTGTTCCTCCCTTACCTCGCAACCAGTCAAATGTGTCATTTTTGGGGTAATTCGCCCAAGCACAAAAGTCATTTTCAAAGGCACAGTTGCCCTCTTTAGGACAGGTTTGAGATTTTTTGTACATTACGTCATCAATGGCGATATCTCCAGCAAAGCCTCCAACTATTGCCTCAAAAGTAAACTTGAAAGGGATTGTACTCTGCAGATTGACTTGTGCAATATTCCAGTCGGAATTCTGATGTCCTGACATTGTCCATACTGGGCTACCTAAGTTTGTACCTTGTTTTCTGTACACATTGAGAGTTCCCATTAATCTCCCATTCATGTTGTACCAGAACTGGAGACAAGATCCTGAAGTCGGGTCAAGCTGTGGGCTGTCAAGTCTTGCTTTGTTCCCTCTTACCCTTGGTAAAGAAGCTTCAATGTACAGGTATGCACCTCGAGGTGTTCCGAATGTGTGATCATTTGTTGGCCCTGTTCCAGAACTTGAAGTTGTGCCACTGTGTCTTGTCCAATCAAAGTCATCAGCTCTATCTTGTGTGTATCCACATGTTCCATCCTGAAAATCACAGGACACCTCTGCTGGACAGTCGCCCATATTCATTGATACATCATCTATTGCAATATCTCCTGTATAACTGGCTCCAATAATGCTCTCAATTACGATTGATGATTGTCCAGAGTGGCTGCCGAGGAAGATATGAGAATATTTCCACTTTTGCCCTTGATCTCCTACTCGTGTCCAGATTTTAGTATCTGTTCCTCCATTCCTAACATACACATTCAATCGGTTGATGTTTGCACCATACATGAAGTACCAGAACTTGAAGCAGCTTCCATTTGTAGTAATTGTCCATGGAGCACTGATTAAGCGTGCGTTACTATTGGTAGCCATGGACGAGGCCTCTGTGTACATATAGTATCCTTGAAAGTCGCCTCTCGTGTGATCAGCTGTTGGTCCTGTAAAACTTGAAGGTGTTCTTCCATGATTTCTTGTCCAATTAAACCTGTCAGTAGTATCTTGAGTCCAGTCACAGATATTATTTTCGAAGTCACAATCAACCTTAGTCCGAGGAAATGCTGTTTGTGAAGTGACTATTGGTGTGGTTGGTGGGGTAGAGATACCATAACATCTGTAGTTACCCACTCTCAGGTCATCAATTGCAATATCTCCTGTGTAGTTCCCACCATATATACCTTCAAAGATAACTACATAATCACTAGCTTCATTTGTAGGGGCGTTTCCCATCTTCCAAACATTGCCTTGATTTCCTGACAAAGACCAAATAAGTGTGGTGTTGTTTGAGCCTACAATTTGTGTGTAGACATTCAGTGTTCCAACACCAGCCCCATACATGTGGTAAAAGAATCTTGCACAGCCACCATACGAGCTTGTAGCATGTAAGCTTTCACTGACAAGTCGCGCCGTATCACCACGCTTTCTGTAACCACCTGATGTTTCAATGTACATGTAATAGCCACTAGCTGATTGCCTTGTATGATCAAGCGAAGGTCCAGTCAAAGCACTTAAAGTTCCTCCATGGCTTCTCACCCAATCAAACTGATCTCCAGTTTGAACATTTCTGTAGCCACACATGTCCGTATCGAAGTTACAGTAGCCTGCACTTGGACAGGGACCATCTTTCCATAAAATGTCATCAATAGCTATATCTCCTGTGTAGGATGTTCCCCTCGAAGCTTCAATTTGCACTGTAAAAGGTTTATTATGCGGGACAACTTGTATGTTTGCTCTCTTCCAAACATTGCCTTGATTGCCATTCAGATACCACAGCTGCCTTCTTGTAGTTGCAGTATCTTTCTGGTAGACATTAAGACTTCCGATAGTCGAGCCATACATGTAATACCAAAATGTGAGGCAGCTTACTGTCTGGTAGACGTGACCAGTCACAGCACTACGATGACCAGAATAGGTTGGACTGACCAAGATTGCTCTGTCGCCCTTTGCACCAGAAGATGTCTCAATAAATGCAAAGTGTCCCGTGTTTGATCCAAAAGTGTGATCATACCTCGGCCCTGTTCCAGAAGAAGGAGTTCCATCACTTCCAATGCTCCAGTTAAATTCATCTTGAGTCGACTGTGTCCAACTACAGAAGCCTGTTTCAAAATCACATCCTCGTATTGGTGGACAAGCTCCTTGTACAACAGCAAAATCATCAAGAGCAATGTCACCTGTGTATCCATTTCCAACAGTGGCTTCAATGTACACAGAGTAGTCAGTGTTTGACACAAGTGTTCTTTGACCCTTTATCCATTTGTCTCCTTGAGAACCAGATTTTGACCAAAAGACTGATGAATTTGTTTCTGTGTTTAGATGGATGGTTAGGTTACCAATAGTAGCCCCAAACATGTAATACCAGAATGTAAAACAGTGGCCATCTTGAGAAGTTTGAGGCAACAGACCAGTCTGTAGTCTGGCTACATCCCCTCTTCGTCTGGGCGTTGATGTTTCAATGTAAATGTAGTACCCACTTCTTCCTGTTGTGTGGTCAGTTGAGGGACCTGTTGCAAGACTCGAAGTGCTTCCATTTTTTCTGGTCCAGTCAAACTGATCAGCATGCGATTGACTCCAAGAACACAGATCTTTTTCAAAATTGCACTGCAGATTTGGCGGCAACATCTTTGGATTACAGTTGTTGAATGAAATGTCATCAATGGCAAACAATACATCAAAGGAATTAGTATGTACTCTGAACTGGATTCTATAGCCATTTGGCAAAGGAGATTGTCTTCCTAAGGCAACAGTATGTTTCTGCCATGTTGAAAATGCATAGGAATGACTTGGATGGTACATGAATACAGATCGAAAGGTTCCATTTATTAAAGTATTTATCTGAAGAGTTGGAGAAAATTTGCTACTTATATAGAAAGTCATCTCACAAAACTTGGAAGCTGCCGGTAGTGCTGGACTCTGGAGGATTGCTTGGGAGTAGTAAACACCAGCTTGCTGAATCCCCACATTCATGTAATGCCCTGTGTTGCTCTGCCTGGTGTGGTCAGAAGTCGGCCCTCTTCCAGCAGCACTCTGGCCAGAATTTCTAGCCCAGTTATATTTATCTGTACTAAAGTCAGTCCAGCCGCAGTTGTTGGTTTCAAAACTACAGGGTCCGCAGTGAAGTTCATCCGATTTATCACTGCAGTCCAGTGTGTAGTCACAAACCCTCTTTGCATCAATGCATGTCCCATTTCCACACTTGTGTCCTCCATTGTTGCAAGGGTCGAGTGTAGTAACTGGGGAGGTAGGTGGATACAGAGCTGTTGGTAGAGTTAAGCCAGAAATCTTGCAGTTTGGACTGATAACTGTGTCATCGACAGCTATATCGCCTGTGTATGTTGTTCCCCGAACTGCTTCAAGAACGATCTGGAAGTTTTGAGTATTAACAAGACTCACTGTTTGTCTCTGCCACATATCTCCCAGATTTCCTGATCGTGACCAAACCTTTACAGGATATCCCCCATTTTGAGTCATTGTGTACACATTTAAACTTCCTGTTCCCACACCATACATGTGATAGTAGAAGGTGAAGCTGCACCCATCGGAGGCTGCTGCTGGCTGGATGACTCGACTTACAAGTTGTGCCTTGTCCCCAGTTCTGTGTGAACCTGATGTTTCAATGTAGATGTAGTATCCAGAGTTCATGCTAGTGGTGTGGTCTCTGGTTGGGCCAGTGGCACTTGAGGTAGTTGGTCCCCTGTGTCTTGTCCAGTCAAAGTTGTCTGTTCTACTCTGTGTCCAGTGGCAAAATGAATGTTCAAAGTTGCACTGGGAGGCTCTGGCACAAAGAGATATCTTTTCATCACTGTTGTCTCCACAATCATCTGTACCATCACAAAGTCTGCTCTTGTCCACACATGCCTTCCTGTCACACCGGAACTGGTTTGCACTGCAGCTGCTTTGTACAGGAGGAAGGCTACAGTTGATAAAAGACACATCGTCAACTGCCACAAAACTTCTTGTATTGTAGCTCTTTGAAGCCTGTATCAGGACTTTGAAACTTGATGCGATTCGTCCAATGTCAACATATGAAGCAACCCATGTCATCCCCGATTGTGGTTGTATTCTATCTATCTCAGTGATTCTTGATCCAACCTGAATTGATACTGAAATTTGTCCTCTGGAATAGGTGGAAAAAGAGTTCATGTGATAGAACTTAATCTGACAACTTGAGGACGATTGTCGTAGGGTTGGACTTGCCAGGGTTGCCTTCTCATTGTATGATCCATGGCTTGCATCAATGTACATAAAATGACCATACCTTGTCCCTTTGGTGTGATCTACATTTGGGCTTGGAATATTGGACAGAGAAGAGTTTGAACCTCTTTGCCATCTGAATGATCCTTTACTATTATCATTCCAGGAGCACAGGCCTAACTCAAAATTGCAATTGCCACAGGCGCTTTCATCACTGTTGTCAGAGCAGTCTGAGTGAAAGTCACACACTTTTGAAGCGTCAATATGCTGTCCATTTTTACAGGTGAATGAGGATGGAGCACTGGTAGACGAACATAAACCTGGAGTAATCGATATATCATCAATGGCAACATCACTCGTGTAACTTGGTCCAACAACGGCTTCCATTATAATTCTGAACTGGGCTGGGGATTGTACACTGACTACAGTATTTCTCCACTGCGGGCTCTGGTTGCCGGTTCGAGACCATAAACTTTGCAGTGGAGTAGTGGGGTTGGCATTTGAGGCATCGAGATAGACGCTGAGAGTTCCCATTCCGTTTCCATACATGTGATACCAAAAGCTGAGACAGGCCCCCATCGGCATCCTTAGGACTAGAGATTTTAGTCGAGCTCTATCCCCTGCTTTTCTTGGGCTCGAGGACTCGATATACATGTAGTATCCTAAAAGTAAAAGATAAAAAGAGAGTGTTACCCGAATGTCTTCTGAAATTAATTGTACCAACACATGCCAACAAAAATTAACCCTTACCGTGCGACTCACGGAAATATCTGGGTCAGGCTAATAGCCTGACCCGGATATTTTCATGAGCCGCATGAACAGACGGTCACTGATTGAGATAGACGGAACTCTTAAACATACCAAAATACGCCACTCAGGATCACTTTACAAAAACTATGCTGCACGGTAAGGGTTAAAGAGCATATCATTATATTAAACCCTCGCTCAAATATTAACACCAAATTGTTGTACATATTACTATATGTAAATACGAAGAACAATTATGTCTCATTAGTCTCATTTTGATCTTGTTTATGTTAAATCACATATGGAATTTGAAATGAAAGACAAAACTGACACGTATTCATTTTTGTTTGGGGCTACAACATAATTCACACATAAACTATTCCAAGATGTAAGTGGAATTATTGTATTTCATTTTGCCTCATATCCGTACAAATTAAGGTGTTATGTTATACATATTGTTTTTTGCTCATCTTCATATGTCTGTTCCTACATAAAGTTCAATGAATTGTACATACATTGTATATTTTATATTGCATCATGATTATCCTTTTTTTCATACAAAAATATCCGTCTTAACATTTCTTACACAATGCTGGTAATTCCAATGGGACATTAAAGGGCAATTCAATTTTCTTTCTATTAAAACCCCAGCTCCATTATTAACATTAAATAACGTGTTCAGGGCCAATAGGTTTGCTTTTTGCTAAAATCATTTTTGTTTTAGGAAAGTGCATAGTTTACAAATATTTCAGCTTTTCGAGTCCAAACCGAACGCCCCTCTGGCGTTTGCTCGTATAGCTGTAAGCTGTGTTTCTTTGGATATTCGATTTGATAGTCAATTTGTTAACCAAACCTACTGTCTCAGACAATGTTGAATAAGTCAGACTTATCTGAACACTGTCAAGGCTATCTTAAGCACACATATAAGTGCATATAGACATCAGCAATCTCAGGTTAAAATCTGTACCATGTTTCAACCACTGAAATGATGTTATTTCATTGCAGCGATATCCCCAGCATGAAATCATGCAGCAACATTATTCTGGCTTATGGCAGAACAGGAAAATGCCAGTAAAACATTTTTTAAGTAATTGATTTATATCATAAATTGATTTTGAATGATAAATATAATCTCACCTTCGTCTCTCCTGATATTAAATATATCAACACTGGTTTTAAACATTAATCAACTCGTGTTGATATGTTTGATATCAAAAGAAACTCGGGTGAGGTATTCTAGTTTTTCAACAAGTAGTTAATTCAAAGCACATAATTTCAGACATTAACCCTGTTGCAACAGGATTTTAATGATCCAATGTTAATGTGATAATATTTGTGTACATATCCCTAGCCAGTTTGTACCTGATTAATATGACTTAATATCCTGGTTGAAGTTTCAGAAGTATTCCAAAATATCACAGAAGACAAATACAAATGTACAAAGTGAGTATATGTAAACGTCGGCGCCGGAAAATCAACCTTAGCACAGACATCACATTACCTACGTGAAAGGTTCTAAAAGATTTTAATTCAGTACCCCAATCAATAAGTCTGTATTAGATTTCTCTATTTGTGTTATATTGACGTGGTTATGTTCTTGGCATACCGTATAGCTATGTTCACAA
>JAULCD010321711.1:0-15709 GCA_032361085.1 Calliostoma canaliculatum | reverse complement strand
ACTCATATGTTAATTGTAATACGACGTTAAAACTACTATTTCAAATACATAAAATTGATTTAGTTGCATTTTTAGAAAACTACACTTTAAAATGTTTTTGCGAATTATTTAAAAGATGGTGTTGAAGCTTCATTATTGATGACGGCAACAAATAGTTGGTTTACATTTCCATAAACCGTACAGTCAGCTCCATTTAATCCCACCTATCGTTACTCCAACAGCCTCGTTATTCCGACATAACGTTTAGGAACCATTAAATACAGTGGTATTTCCCCGTTAATCCAATTTTCTCTGTTTCGCTGTCACGTCACGCATCAGGATCTGTCAAGAATGAATTGTCACTGTACAACTGTACTTTTTGCTGTAGTTTGTAAATCCACCGTCATCCACCGCCACCTGCGTTTCTTAGGACAACACATGTCATTTTTATCAATCATTGATGTAAACATAAGGAAGTAGAACCAGAATTTAAACATTTGATGAACATTTTTGTCAGTAAAGTCGTTGAAAATATTCAGAAAACATTAAGATCTTGACGTTGTTGCGACCGCTATATGTCAGACGGAGAATGCAAAGGGATCTAAAACACCTAAATTAATGCCATATTTTACCAATATAATACCATCAAGCAGAATCGAAGAGTGTGTAAATAAGGGTTTAACGCTGTTTTCAACAGCAATTTCAGTAAATTCGCAGCCGTGAGATTTACGGCAGGGGAAACACCTACAATGGCTCTGTGCAACCTGCTAGTCTCGGCCGGTACTGATGAACCATGGGAGATGCAAGCGTTGTTACCTATTCTCACACATTTTGTTGAACGATTACATTACCGACTACTAAGATGGATGCTGAACTCCCTAAACTTTTATGGGCATGTGTGTCTGCCTGTACAATTTCAGAGAGCTTAGTAGTGAAAGTTACACTAAGAAATGTATAGAAATTATCAGCGAATTAGCGATTGGTTTGGTGAGATCTCCTATGGAAATCTCATCAAACCAATGGAGTGAGTGAGTTATGGTTTAAGGTCATTTTAACAATTGTTTAGTTAAATGGCAGCGGCAGTGTTTACGGCAGGAGGAAAGCCTGAATTACCAATGTGGTTATATAAGGCAGTGAAACGTGTGAGCTTCGGCTGGTACCTGCGAACTAAGAGTGTTATTGTGTTAATGTGTTATTATTATTTAACTGGCTTGCGTAGGATAGATTTATTTTTTTGTGGGAGTGGGGGAGGGGTGGGGGTTGACGGTTGTTGTTTTAGTGATTATAGCATTGCCAACCTTAAGGAACCTTATTTGATGGACGCTAGACAAGCACATAAATCACTCATGGGTTAGGTTAAGACATTTATGTATTTTTTTATTATACCCATTTTAAAATGCCAGACGTTGTAACTGCAAATAAAAGATTCTGGTTCTACTATATTTCAACTTATTCATCCCTGTTCTTTGCTATTTTTTTATCAGAAAGAATTGACAGGAGTCATTCGTACGGCACGTATGAAACTAATTAGTTCTCCCGAGTAGACTATTGGTATTGTCTGATTGGTTTAAGAGCGATTGTACTCTCTGTATGTGACATTATATAGAGATATTTTTGAAATCCAAGAATATTTTGACAACAGAGATATTTTGAACTATGTACCACCACTTCTAAATGTCCCTAAAAGAATTGATATTTTTGAAGTTGTAAATATTTTCTAACTTCTGTCATTAACTTGGTATGGTAAAATACCTAATGGGGTTTGTTGATCTTTTTTTTTGTAGTGTACAGTTGAACAATAGAAAATATTAACAGTTAAACCTACCGGTGTATATTTATCATAGTGTGATTTCAAATATATGTAATGTTTGTTATTCTCTAAATTGTTATAAATAAATTCAAAATATACCAAATCTTACACGAAGACGTCCAAACTGTCCTGAGGCCTGCCAGAAAATATTTTGTATTTTATAAATTGTCTGAGTATTATAAACCTTATCAAAGTTTTAGAAGGATTTTTATGCTCTTTAAACTATTTACACCAATAAATTATGGTGCGAATCGTTTAATGTTCTTCATGAAACCTGAAGCCAATGTTATATTCATTTTACAAACTCATACTTTTAAAAGGCAAACCAAACCAAGTATTTGTTATTTAATCTGGATTTTGTTTTAAGAATGTTAATGAAGTTAAATTTGATAAAGGATTTCTATTCAAAACACTCTATGGGAAAAGTTGCTATGTTTGGATGTCAACGTCTGTTGACAACGTTTTGCGGGCATATCTTGCTACTTCATCTGATGACTCATTCACCTGATGAAGAAGCAAAAATAAGCTCCGCTTTGTACGTATGATTTCGTTTCGGAGCGTATGCTTGCTCCTTCATTAGATGAAATACTTACCTCATGAAGGAGCAAATATATCCCCCTCTTTGTAGGAATGTTTTTGTTTCGCAGCATATGCCTGCTCCTTTATCTGATGAATAATTCACCTGGTGAAGGAGCAAATATATGCCTTGCCTTGTACGTATGTTTTCGTTATGAAGCATATGCTTGCTCCTTCATCAGATGAATATCGTGCGTATGGTCAGCAGCGTGTTAACTTTCAACGAAGTTGCATGTGTGGCGAGTGTACCAGTAGGGCAGGACATCACTGGAAAAATGTATATAAATTATTCAGCGTTTTCCTATCCGTTTGATGAGATTTCCACAGGAAATCTCATCAAACCAATAGAAAACCGCTGAATAATTTCTATACATTTTTTTCTAGTGCTAGTTGTTTAAAACCTTAGTAAAGCTAAATTATCGGCACATAAAAAGCTCATCTGATTGTACCAAACATAAAGTACATGAAGTAAGGATGTTATCTTGCCCTAAACATAAAATACGGCTTTACTCTTGATAAAACATGTCAGCCCTGAAGCTCGCAACTCCCCGTCGATACGCAGGATATCTATTTCCTGCCTAATTTTCCAACTTCCGATGACATTTCTTTTCTCAAGTGCGGTAATTGCCTTTTGTACACAATTAAAAAAAACAACTTACGATGTTTACCCATTTTCTATTTAATATCCGTTGTGTGTGAAATAGTTTGACACAGTTTTAAGGCACGTCTTTCGCATTTATCAGAACCTAAATGTGGACAGAAACTATTTCAGGAAGTACGTGTGCTGTGTTGAGTTTTTTTTTCTAATTTAAGGCATTAACTCTTTCATTATTTAAACACGAACTAATTCACAATTAAAAGTGATTGACATCCATTCCAAGTATTCCATCACTAAATAAACTCATATATTAGTAACATATTAACAATGACTTAATTCAGTCAAATGCAACTATATTCTGTCAAGTTTTCAAACCACCCCACGCAGGCAATACAAATATATGAGACCTTTTTTCCGAAAATAACGTGCATAACTAATACCAAGTTTGTCATTTGTTCTAAAGCAGCTCTTGTAAACAATTTATCACAAGATAGAATTTCAACAGCCTATTTAGGCTAAAATTTAAAAATAAAATTTGACAAACCCTGAGCTTGACGCTTTAAGTATCATAGTTTAAATTCAAAGCATTCCTATTATGGTTGCGAGCATGCACATTCTTGGCAAAAAAAAACAAACTTACATGCACCAGTGAATTGTAGTCGTGAAAATAAAAGCAACATTGAACTCTTTTAAATGAAACCCAGTTTTTGTTTTAACAACTGATGCTACTCAAAATGATTTACAGTCGTTAAACGAAACAAACGAGGCACATCGGATCAAGTGCTTTCTCAGGGGAAATAATGTTTAAGTTCCACGAACTGTTTGACGGTTTAAATGTTGCATTTTCTATTCTCAAAAGCATCACAACGTTATGGTCCAGTAGCCACAATTTACTTGATATGCACGCTGGGACCATGGGTTTTGTTTGCAAACACCAAACACACTTTAAACTGTTTACTTTCAAATTAAAACCTTTTGTGTTGGCCTTTCAAATGACATGGTTGTGACATTGTAACGTTACCAAATCTTTGTGAAACAACACCCCTGGGCCCCGTTCCTCAAAGTGATTTCAGGCTGAGTTGATCGTAACCGCTAAAATATAACATTGGCTTACGGCTGTCGTAGCGCAGAGATCGCTTTGAAACCGGTGTCATTTGGCACCGGTTGCAAATTGATCTATGCACTATGACCGTCGTAGGCCTATGATAAAAAAAACTCCACTGGACATTGTTTCAAAAATCAGTTACGATCAACTTAACGCTAAAATTGCTTTCGGGAACGGGAGCCAAGTTAACGTTTCACAAAAACCTTAAAAGGTTATGAGCTTAGAGAAATAGTGTTTTAAGACACACTGTGCAAGATGGTTTGTTTTGATTTAGTTATACTTGTTTAGTTATACTGTAAACCTGTTTTTTTTAGGAAAGAGCGCAGTTTCTAACGATTTTGATATCAGTAAATTAAAACCGTTGGCCCAGTGCCATGATTTTAAATAGGTTATGACAGCTTCAGAAAACAGTATCTTGAGAGCAAAGAGACATAACGTTTAATAAGTCAGTCACATGAGTCTGAGGAAGAATGTGTATTGTATGGCAAGATAGGAAGATATCGGTGGGTCTTAGTTGGTCAGTGCTAGTTAAAAATTTCAGTAAATCTTCCCAAAACAAGGCAAATAAAATCTAATTTCATAACTGTGTTAAATAATATTTACCAAACAAATTGCAAAATGAACAAGTTGCAAATAAGCAATGTTTTGGCATTTAAAACCTGAAAGCTGTCCTTAATTTATGACCTCTCAAAATTTATAAATTTCACAGTTTAGTACGATCTTGGCATTTTGAAGGTTGCCGTTCACAAAGCTGTTGTAATCTTAAGACTTCTTAAAGCTCTTAAAATTAACAGTTTAATATGGTCTTGGTATTTGGAAACGTAAACTATTGGCTCACTGGAGTTGTTTGTGAGGTCGTAGCTTTATGATGACTGTGGAAATCCACCCCAATTCAATTGATTCGTGTGCTTTAATCGGGTATAATGTGTTTGTATTAAAAAGTGAAATTACTTGTGAACTGTGCATGAACGTTCTCGTCTTTAGAAAGAGCCCGGTTTACTCTCATTTAATGCCTGAAAACTGAACCTTTTGGCTGTATGCAGCCCATGGCAAATCTCCAGATTCTATTGATTTATGTACCTTACTTATAATGTGAAGTGGCCAGTCGCAATCTTAATTCATGGTATCATGGCGTTTTAATTTCATTATTAAAACAGACAAGGTATAGCTCGACAGGCCCTCACAGGGTATAATAGACTATTTATTGCATGCGCATGCACTTAGTTCCTGAGGCTGATAACTCCTGACTTATGCATGCTGAGTCAATATTTCAAACTAACTCTCTACTTTTGGTGCTGTTTCACAAAGCCATCATAAATTAACGACGATGTAAACCATGTAACTGGGCCGATGAGCTTGGATTTATAAAATCCGAAAAACTATTGTGAATTGTGCACTTTCCAAAGACGTGTAACAAGTTTTTGCATTTGAGAACCTGTTGCACAGCTCGGTTTACGACGATGTATATGTATGATGGCCTTTTTGCTTGAATTTCTCTTCTACATTACCTATTCTACATTACGTAAAGTTAAACCACAGGGCTTATATATTTGGTCTACTAATAACTAAATAACCATGAAATCAATGTACATATTAACATATTCAGTGGTTTCCTCAAAATCTCATCAAACCAATGGAAAGCTGCTGAATAAGTTCTACACATTTTATCTAGTGTAGGTGTAAACGTTGCATTTGCAAATAAAACACACATTGTCTTTGAAAAACGCACAGTTTACATTAATTCTGGAATTTCTAAACATTTTAGTCAAGTGGCACACATTGTGAGCAAAAGTATACATTTAGGTGTGTCTGTTGTGGTGCTATGTTCACAGTATATCAGGGTGAAGCTTCCGTTACAAACTACAAAATGAAAGAGTATACAGGCACATATTACAACAAGTACATCACACAATTTTAACCCTTCAAGTGCCAAGCTCAATATATGTTACATCTGTTGTCTCGATTCAATATAGGTTGATGCTCTAACATGCAGGTCACACCTGTGTATGTATGTGTTACAAACGTGTAGATCACACAAGTGTATGTATACATCACTAACGTGTAGGTCACTGTAATATATACATGCGTTACCAACATGAACTTGTATATGTGTGTTTTATCAATCTGAAGATCATACGTGTGCATGTTTAAGTAATCTGTGTATATCGGCGTTTTCAACATGCAGGTCACAGACGTGATTGTATGCGTTGTGTACCAACATACAGGTCACAGACGTGATTGTATGCGTTTCCATCATGCAGGTCCCATCTGTGTGTTTATTCGTTACAATATGCAGGTCACACTAGTGTATGTATGCGAAACCAATATGCAGTCACATAAGTGTAGGTATGTGTTATCAATATGCAGCTTACAGTTTGTTTGTGCAGGTCACACCTGTGTATGTAAGCGTCACCAAAATGCAGTTGAGTATGTATGCGTTACCAACATCTCACTAAACTTGCATGTACATGTAAACTTTGTAGTCACTTTGATGAAATATTGACTTTATGCCTAGTTAAATGTTAACGTCAAGATTGTGTTATTACTGTCCTGGTTCACATTACGCATGCGCATTTTCAAACTTCAAGCAGTTTCATTGTAGCACTATGCAAGTGCAGACTTAAGGTTCGTGTTAACTTAAAACACAAAATTAAAGATAATTCAGCAATATCGTCAAATCAGACAAGTTTTATGACTAAAAAGGTCATTTCATATTTCCATTCCTTTAAAGATGACTAGCACTTGAAAAATGTATAAAAATTATTCAGCAGTTTTCCATTAGTTTGATGAGATTTTCTACGGAAATCTCATCAAACCAATGGAAAACCGCAGAATAATGTATATGTTGTTTTTCTAGTATAGGGCCATAATGCCGGTGTGTAAAAATATATACGCAATATCATTGACGACGAGACTTGACAAGTTGACCTGTTTGACGAATCCCGATACACTTGACGTAAATCAACACCATCATATACATCCTGTGCGTGTTCAATAGTATAGGCTTACAATGCTCAATGTGTTTTACATTGTGCACTTTCTACAACAAAACCCAAGTGGACACCAAGTTAAGTTCTTATAAACTAAACCCCCTGAGCCACATTAGAAACACCAAAATCGTTGTTAACCCTGCACTTTCCAAATTAAAGCGGTTTTTTTACCTTCAGAAAATGCTTAATTTACAACATTTTTGCATGTTAGTTTTTCTTGTTCTTGATAACACACATTAGACGAGTTTATCGTTTGTAAACCTTTATTGATCTACATATCGAAAACGATGTAAACTGTGCATTTACTTAAACAATCCACCTAGTTTTACAACACTCTCGCCATCCCATTGGCCCACTGCCTATTACCGGACAACAATCGCTGCCTCACGGCGAATACTCAAGTGTCGGTTTTGTTAGACAATTCCTATCAATATCCCCAGGAGAACATCTTCTTTGTTGACAGAAACATAAATCTTAATTACCCGGCGCTATCAAACAAATTGGTATCACTTTGATGACAATTTTATCTTCTCACCCTTTGAAATGGACTTCTGCATCTGGCCTCTCTGTGTGGTTGTGGATATCTATTTAATCTATTGAAATATGAATGATGCTCTTTATATAATAGAAAACGTCTGCTAGATTGGTTTGATCTGCTAGGTTTGCCAAATGTGTGTATGCAGGCGACACTCGGAGCGTTTGTTTGTCTTTTTAGCTGCAATAAGCTGAAAACAGGCTGTTTAAAATTGCTTGTACACTTAAGTAGGTCTGCTTTTTTAAAAAAGAAGGCGTAACTGTATGTCAAGTTAATGAAACGATGTAGCCGTTTTGTGATCAAATATGCAACCCCATTAGCAACGCAGAGTAAATATAATACACTTATGAAGTCACAAAATACATATAATATTACATAAGAAAATGATTCTCGTGTGTTGTTGCGTTACTTTAAATACAGCATCCGTTACAGAGTTTTTTTATTATTTTGTTTTCTGATTTAAAAAAAACGAATTCCACGTCAAATCAAGCAGTCCCTATAATCAATTGAGGAATGTGGCAGAGCCACTCCAGATATTCAAAACAGCTACTTTCGAAGTTCATTTATCTGCTATCCCGTGTTTATTCAGTCCTAAATATACACACTGTGTCTGTAAGATTATGAACTTACAGTTAAAAGCAGATGTAAGTGATGGGAAAAATATAAAGTGTTTCTTTTTACTTTTAACTAAAATACACAAAAAGACGTCCCGCTCTTTTTACATTAGACCAAAATGATCGAGCATATAAATAGACGTTAGCATAAAAAAACCATTCTCTATATACTAGGTTATGTGTTCTTCAAAGTAGACTGAAACAGATGCACTCTTAACTTAACTATCATATGTATAAAGGCAGCTAATGTTTCCACTGGGGACACAGCCAAACATGCATGCTTATCTTGCAATGACATCTCCAGTCTGCCAAGTAATTCGCTTTAATCTTATCTTTAATCTCACCACTGTCTATAAATTTTAGATTGACCGCAAAATGACCGTCTCGTATTCAATTCAATCAAGTAGCAGCGTAACTAATCTGTTGACAGTGGCCTTGTTGGACCATTAATGCTATCAGATAACTGTCCAGGCCACGAGCCTTTCCCCTTTGGATGTGTGTGTGACACACTCTACGAGTTAGAGACGTACTACAGAGCTCTAAGATTATATCAGCAGCGAACGTCCATTGATAACCAAGTGATGTCTTAATGCAGCAGATCCGGTAGCGGCAGTCTGGTCACAACGGCGTGCTGGTCGCCCTGTCAGAGAGATGTAGAAGTTAATGCGGCTTTTACAAGTCTTAGACGAGATTACAATCTTCAGTCTGTCTTGTTATGATAAACGTGTTTGTAATCAGTCTTACCATTTCACGGAATTTAAACATACGGATACTTGGTTGTTTCAATTAGCGTACGAAATTGTGTAAAAATGTAAACAGTTTATAAAGACGTGGTAGACATAATGGCAACTTTGCTTATTTCACAAAACGTGAAAATTACATTACGATCTAGCTCGTAAATCAAGCTACTGAGCTAATGGTTTTGGTTTATAATTTTTTTAAATCTTTGTAAACTTTGATTAAAAGTTTTTGTTTTGAAAGTGCAAAGTTTACAAATATTTTGTTTGTCGCTAAACCAAACCCATTGTTCCAGTGACATGGTTCACGAGGTCGTAGATTGACAACGGCTTGAAACGATACCCAGAAGCGAGTTAGGATTCCTTCTTAAAGAAGACAAGCATCGACGCCAATGAAATAACCCCGGAAAATTGAGATCATAAATTATCTTTAAAATCCTGTTTACGTGGGCTTCCAGCGCAAGTTATATTAGACAGTTTACATAAGTTTTCTTGTTTGCGATAAGGCACATCTCAGTATTCATGTTCATGTCTGATGAAAAGTTGTGGATAAATAAAATTTACAATAACACGAACAGAAGTATGTTTTGGTTTTGAAAAACAAACAAAACGTGTCAGTACATTTATTGAATCTTGATCAATTTATTGCAAATTGAAATTAAACACGATCCAAGCCTTTTGTCAATTTGTTTGTAAACACACAGTTAAAACATAACACAAAATAAAATGGTATACATGATATCTCACAAAATCACAAAATTACGATTTTATATAGAACTATTGTAATGGTCGGAGTATGTAAGATAATGTGTTTTATTGTCAGAGTTAGCAACTCATAAAATGGTAAATGACACCACTTTGTCTCATCGGGGCCCGTTTAAAAACTCGTGGTAATTGTATGTTGTGAACTATGTCATAGGGCTTATAAGTTTGGTTTTAAAATGTCCCCAAAACCTGATTGTGAATTCTATATAAAGTGCAGAGTTAAAACAATGTTTGACGTTTTTCTTTTGAAAGTTTCGAATTTGCCAACATGTTTGTCTTCTGTAAGACTGTTCACTTAGTGGCATGACCTACGTACGTTGCTTAAAGTGATCTAAGGTTAAAATGATCGTAAATGGTTTTTGAAACAATGTCCTGCGGAGTTGTTTTTTTTCATATGTTTACAACTTTCGTGGCGCATAAATTGACTTCGAACCGGTGCCGAAGCTATCTCTGCGCTACTACAGTTGTAAACTAATGATATATTTTAGCACTTACAGTTATCATAATACTGGGGAATGGGATAGCGCAGTGGTTAGCGTGCCGGACTTTGGTCTAAGAGGTCCCGCCCAGGGGGCGTCATTCTCCGTGTTGGAAAGTTTCAACACAATGAGGACAGAATGCAATGCTATATCACACAGTAAAGTTTTTGGTTCGCAGTACCAGCCGACAGTCGCAGGTTTCACCGCACTACATAACAACATTGGTGATGCAGGCTTTCCTCCTGTCGTAAAATCTGCCGCAACGGTATAACTGAAAAATAATGTTGAAAACAGCGTTGAACCATAACTCACCAACTCTCACCAGAAGCTGCATTATTGACACATAAAAACATCATATAATTGTACCAAACATAAAATAAATGAAGTAAGGATGCTATCTTGCCCTTAACATAAAATAAGGCTTTACTCTTGATCAAACATGTCAGTCCCGAGATTCGCAACTCCCCGTCGATGTGCAGGATATCTATTTCCTGCCTGATTTTCCAACATCCGATGACATTTCTTTTTTCAAGTGCGGTAATTGCATTTAATATACAAATAAAAAATAACTTACCATGTTTACACAGTTTCTAATATCCGTTGTGTGTGAAATAGCTTGACACAGTTTAAAGACACATACTTCTAATTTATCAGAAACTTAATGTTATACTTCAGGGTCCTGTTTTACGAAGACGTCATAACTTTACAACGTCCTAAACCATGTCACTCGGTTAATGGAATTGGTCTACAAATGCCAAAAATGGTTGTAAACTGTGCACTTTCCAAAGAAAAACTTTTTTTTCTATTCTATATTATCTATTCTACATTAAGTGATGTTAAACAGCAGGATCAAGCTTCATTATGCAAAGCATACATTGAGCTTACAGATTTAGGTTACCAATACCTAAATAGGTGTAAACGTTGTACTTGCAAATACAAAGTTCATATTCTTTGAAAATTACCCACTTTACAATAATTCCGGAATTTCTAAACACACCCTTTTAGTCAAGTGGTGCACACTGTGCCCCATTTGTGTGTCTGGTGTGGTGGTATGTTCACAGTATATCAGAGTAAAGCTTTCGTTACCAACTGCTTGACTACTACTCACACTAGGACGCAAATGGAAGAGTATACAGGTACATATTACGCAAAGTACATGATACGATTTTAACCCTTCAAGTGCCAAGCTGAACTTATTTTACATTTGTCCCAATTTCAATCTAAGTATGTTGATAGAAACCTATTCTAACACGCAGATCACACCTGTGTATGTCGGCGTCTTTAACATGCAGGTCACAACTGTGTACATATACGTTTTTCAACATGCAAGTTACATAAGTTAATGTATGCGTTACCAACATGGTCCCACCTGTGCATGTGTATGCTTTCAAAATGCAGGTCCAACCTGTTAGTGTATGTTTTACCAACATTCAAGTCCAACTTTGTATGTGTGCGTCATCAACATGTGAGGCACACTGGTGCATGTATGCGAAACCAATATGCAGGTTACAGCTGTGCATTTGTATTTAACCAACACGCAGGTCACACCTGTGTTATGGGGTTTCCAACATGCAGGTTCCATGCAGGTCCCATGCAGGTCACTCCTGTGTGTGTATTCATTACAAATATTTAAGTCACACCTGTGTATGTAAGCGCTATCAACCTGCAGGTCACACCATATTATGTATGCGTTACTAACATACAGGTGACACTAGTATATGTATATGGGTTACCAACATGTCACTAACATTGGAGTATGTATGCGTTACCAACATGTCACTAAACTTGTATGCAATTTTGTTGATTTTATACCTGACTAAAGGTTAATGTCAAGATCGTATTACCACTGAAATGGTCCACATCACGTATTTTCGTTAACTTCACTTCAACCAGTTTCATAATAACACTGTACAAGTGCAGTTTTGATGTTTAAACTTAAAACACAATATTGAAGATCATTTAACAATATCATCGAGTCAGACAAGTTTTATGACTAAAAAGATATTTTAATATTTCGATTCTGTTACAGAGTACAAAGGCGTAATTACCATAGGGTTGTGTAGTTGTAAACAGATAAACCCATTATTGTTGACGACGATACATAACAAGTTGACCTGTTTGACGAATCCCATTACACTTGACGTAACACCATCACCATCACATATATCTGGAGTTTGCACAACAGTATAGGTTTACGAATGCTTAGTGGTTTGTACATTTTGCAGTTTCTAAAACAAAATCAAATGTACACCACGTTTTTGTAAACTAAACCCACTCGGCCACATAACAAACACCAAAATCGTTGTTAATCCTGCACTTTCCAAATTAAAGCGTTTTTTTCCTTCAGAAAATGTTCAATTTACAACAAGTTTGCATGTTATTTGTTTCATGTTCTTGATAATACCCAGTAGACAACGTGTTTGCCATTTGTAAACTTTTATTGAACTACATATTCAAAACATTGTAAACTGTGCATTTTTCTTGGCAACTCATTGGCCCACTGCCTATTACCGGACAACAATCGGTGCCTTTCGGCGAATACTCCAGTGTCAGGTGTATTAAACATCAATATCCCCAAGAGAACATCTTCTTTGTTGACAGAAACATAACTCGTAATTACCCGGCGCTTTCAAACAGATTGGTGCCACTTTGATGACAATTTCATAACTATATGTAATGGTAACACAAATTTAGTGGTTCTCGTGTGCCGTTGTGTCACTCCAAATACTGCGCCTTTAAAAAAGTGTTTACTATTTTTTTCTGATTTTAAAAACAAATCCCCACGTCCAATCAAGCGGTCCTTATAATCAATTCAGGAATGTGGCATCGCTGCTCAAGATAAACAAAAAACTACTTCCAATTTGAAGCTCATGTATCTGCTATCCCGTATTTCTACCACCATTTCGTCAGTCCTAAATTGACACGCTAAGTCTGTAAGACTTTCAGCACACATCTATTAGCAGATGTAAGTGGTGGTGTAAAATATAAAGTGTTCCTTTTTACTTTTAACAAAATACACAAACAGACCTCCCACCCTTCTTACATTCGAACAAAATGATCGAGCGTGTCAATAGACATTTGACAACATCCAAAGCATTTCTCTGTATAGTAGGTAATGTGTTCCTTAAGTAGACTAAAACATGTGCACTCTTAACCTTATTATCATATTGGTGTTGGTATAGTTCACACTTTTAGTGTATAAAGGCAACTAATGTTTCCAAAATAGACAAAACCAAACATGCAGGCTTATAATGCTTTGACATCTCCAGTCTTCCAAGTAATTTGCTTAAACCCTAACAACAATATCTTTAATCTCACCACTTCACATAAATTCTAGATTGACCGCAAACTGACCGTCTCGTCTTCAATCCAATCAACTTGCAGCGTAACTAATATGTTGACAGTGGCCTCGTTGGACCATTAGTTTTCGGATAACTGTCCCGGCCACGACCCTTTCCCCTTTGGACGTGTGTTTTCCACACTCCACGTATTAGAGACACACTACAAAGTTATACGATTATATCAGCAGCGAAGGTCCTTTGACAACCAGCTGATGTCTTAATGCAGCAGATCCGGTAGCAGTAGTCTGGTCACAACGGCGTGCTGGTCGCCCTGTCAGAGAGATGTAGAAGTTAATGTAGCTTTTACAAACAAGATTAAAATCTTCAGTCTGTCTTGTTATGATAAACGTGTTTGCAATCAGTCTTACCATTTCACGGAATTTAAATGGTTCAATTAGCGTACGAAATTGTGTTAAACATGTAAACAGTTTATAAAGACGTGGTAGACATAATGACAACTGTGCTTATTTCACAAAACGTGTAAATTACATTACGATCTAGCTCGTAAACCAAGCTACTGAGCTAATAGTTTTGGTTTATAAATTTTAAAAGTCGTTGCAAACTGCATTTTCAAAACAAAACCTCATCAGTAAAATGCACAGTTTGAAAAAAAGCACAGTCAACAACGATTTGTTTTATTTGTAAACCAAACCCATTGTTCCAGTGACATGGTTCACGAGGTCGCAGATTTACAACGGCTTGAAACGATACCCAGAAGCGAGTTAGGATTCCTTCTTGAAGAAGACAAGCATAGGCGCCAATGAAATAACACCGGAAAATTGAGATAATAAATTATCTTTAAAATCCTGTTTACGTGGGCTTTCAGCGCAATCTATATTAGATAGTTTTCTTGTTTGCGATAAGGCACCTCTCAGTATTCATGTTCATGTCTGATAAAACCTTGTGGGTGAATACAGTTTACAATAACAAGAACAGAAAGAAAGGTTTTGGTTTTGAAAAACTCACAAAACGTATCAGTACATTCATTGTATCTTTGTCAATTTATTGCAAATTAAATTTAAACACGAGTCACACATTTTCTCAATTCGTTTGTCAACACACAGATAAAACATAACACAAAACAAAATGGTTTGAATTATATCTCACAAAATTACAATTTTATACAGAGAACTATTTTAATGTAGTATGTATGTGTTATTAAATAAAAGCAATTAACAAAAACAACACTTGTGTGCACATTATTAAGATAATGTTAGCAACTCGTAAAATGGTAATTGATACCACTTTGTCTCATCAGGGCCCCGTTTCACGAATCGTTGTAATTTTATATCGTGAAATATGTCACTGGCCCATAAGTTTGGTTTTAAAATGTTCCAAGAATTTAATTTTGAACTTTGCATTATAAACTTTCATTCTGTGTAAAGTGCAGAGTTACAACAATGTTTGCCGTTTTTGTTTAAAAGTTTCGAGTTTACCAACATGTTTGTCTTTTGTAACCCTATTTACTTAGTAGCATGACCTACGTTCCTTAAAGTGATCTATGTGTTAAAATGATCGTAAGTGATTTTTGAAACAGTGTCCTGTGGAGTTATTTCTTTTTTTATGCTTACGACTGTCGTAGCGCATAAATTGACTTAGAACCGGTGCCAAAGCTATCTCCGCGCTACGACAGTCTTAAACTAATATTATATTTTAGCACTTACAATCATAGCGAAGTGGTTAGCGTGCCGGACTTTGGACGAAGATGTCCGGAGTTCGAATCCCATGGAAGGAGCTCGGCGTCATTCTTTGTGTTGGAAAAGTTTCAACACAGTCAGGACAGATTGCAATGCTGTGTCACACATTAACACTTTTAGTTCGCAGGTACCTGGCCGAAGCTCGCAGATTTCATTGCGTCATACAACATATTGGTGATGCAGGCTTTCCTCCTGTCGTAAACCCTGCCGGCGCGATATAACTGAATTTTTTTTTAAAACAGCCTTAAATCATAACTCACTCAATCACTTATCAAACCTCACCAGAAATTGCATTATTGACACATAAATTGTACCAAACATAAAGTACATGAAGTAAGGATGTTCTCTTGCCCTAAACATCAAACAAGGTTTTACTTAAACATGTCAGCCCTGAGACTCACAACTTCCCGTCGATGTGCAGGATATCAATTTGCTGCCTGATTTTCCAACTTCCGATGGCATTTCTTTTGTCAAGTGCGGAAA